>JARPRG010000658.1:691952-721762 GCA_031001745.1 Hartigia nigra | reverse complement strand
TCCCTCTCTCGCTTTCTCCAGCTGAAAAGACTTTTGTTTATCTAGTCTGGATGTGCTGGATGATTTACCATCAACCGGGATAAACATCGACGTCTGATGCAACTCCGTTGACTATTGAGCCAGCCGCTAATGGCGCCGATAAGGGACGAGGCAGTACCCTCCGTTGGGGGCTTCTGGGACTTTTCCATCTTATCCACTCAGTCCCCTTTTTTTTCCTTACAAACAGTACTTAACGATTTCTTGTATTGTATGAATTGATTAAAAAAAACATTCAAGTTCCTAATCAATAAAACTTTACCTATTATCTCACTGCCCTATGAATACAATTCTTAAAACCCTTTTATCTCCATATAATTTAATCCCTATATAATACAAAACTTTGTAAACCCTACTTAGAGCCTTACAAAATGATATCATTAGAATTTCCTATATTCGTTCTTCTAGATAATAAAGGATATTTATTCCCTTAATTCCAATTGATAAGCTTGGACAAGATAGCACTGGAGGTACCTGCGTGCTTTCGTAATGACGTATCTAGCTAGTCGAGATAATTCATGAAATATTCGATTGCAGCGGCACTGATAAAAAGATGTTTGCAGCGAAGCAAAGGATTACGCTCGTGCATTACCAATACAATGGTTCTTATCAGGATAACCTTGTTAGAGGCCATTATTCGTAGGGGTTTACTTAGTCGAGTTTATCGGTTAAATTATTGTGTATAGAAATCTTCCATCCGCGAGATTCGATTACGAGTCGTCCCAGGGAATTCTTAGTTATCGCATAAATGATAAATACAAAGAGTTGCCTTTGACGTAAGCAGTACAGCTGCAATAGTGTTTATCGATAATGTGGCATTCTGAATGCGGAATCTGAACTCCATATGATAAATAAATGACTTAAAAAATAATAAAGATCACGTCGGACGTCTCGATCAGTGCGCCATTGTCCCCCACGGTTTGCTTGTTTAATGTGTCTCTATGCACATTGAGTCTCTTATCTATTTGGAACAATGACGTTGGTGGCCATCACGAATTCTTGCTTTACGTTATTCGAGGACCGTTCAATTTCTTGGTAAACGCATGACCGATGTGATACGACTGTTGACCTATCTTGATCTTTATCTTGTCAAGCATTGTCTTCTTCCTTTTACCAAATTTCAGTATCATTTCCGGAGTACTTGAGGACTCTGACTGGTTCCAAGTCCATTGCTCTTGGACGCGGGCTTGTTGGTGCTTTTGTGTGGGACATTGGTACTGTTAAATTTAGATCGTAATCCATCATCTGTGAATCTAATTGCGGCTCGGGACTCGATACTGTTTCTGGATAATTGATTCTCTCTTTGAGCAATTCTTCTTGCAATTCCTCCGAGGGGGTTCGCACTATCTTTGTCGATTTTTCGGAATTGCTTGAGAATTTCTTGATAAACATTATTGGACTGTTGGCCATGCGATAACTCTCGCTGCGCTTTATCTTACGGTCGTTTCTATCTGATCGTGACGATTCGGGTTTGGCGATCGAACAATATTCCGAATTTGAATCGGAATTTTCGGAATTGCAGAATTTATCGGATAATTTTGATGTATTCTTGCCTGGATGGAAATTGCAAGTCACGTGAATGTTGAGGTCTTGTTTATCGCTTAACGATTTATCTGCGAAATTGTCAATACCTTCTTCGTTTGGATGATCGATATTTTTCTTATTTTCGGAAACATCAGAATTCATCGTTTTGCGACAGAAACTCGGCGTGTCGAGATCCGAAATGAGAAGCTTACGAGTTAGTTTTGGAGTAGTTCCACTGGGTTTGAAATTTTGTGGGCAAAGACACGACTTGTCGAAATTCAATCTTCCATTGAAGATCTTAGCGTCGTTATGAGAAGCCTCAGAATCCTGATTGATCTTACTAATCTCATCGAAATGAGTTTCTTGATCCATTGTGAGCTCCATTTCTAGATTTGTTCCACACGGTGGATTATTCTCATCTCCAGGGGCCCTACTGCTATCCTTTATATTAGTTTTCGTCGAGATAATTCGACGATTGGCATTACGCAAATTGGAGTCCTTATTCCTGGTTCTAAGAGCAGCAATCCGCGAGTTTGAATTTTGTCTTTCGCACGTGGCCTTTCCCGAAAACAACGAATTCCCAGAAATAACGACAGATCTAATCCTATCGTTGGATGATCTTTCTAATCGTTCTAATCTAACGGTGCGAGTGCAATCGTGATCAGTGCTCGTGCCAGGAGGCGCCTTACCTTCTTCGCCTTGCACGTTGACGTAAGCTCCGCGGACTTGCCTATGTGGACTGGTGGGACTTGTCGGGCCCACAACTGTCGTCGGGGTCCGAACGTAGTCTGGGCTGGCTGCCCTGTCGGGACTCTTCGCTGCTCTTATGATAAGTTTACCCAGCTGTGGTGACGTTGGCGGCGTCGACCTCACTGGAGCATCTACGGAATCTGCGCTTTTCGTAACTGCTCTTACTGTAGTTTGTGCACGATGAAGAAGTGGCGATGGACTTGGTGATAGTCCTTCCTTGACGAAAGGACCTGCGTGCCGGACGAAGATGAACAATTGCAAAATGAGTGAAAGCTGATAATGAGTCGATAAAAGTCGAGAGTGCTTGATACTAATTCATACTGATTGGACTCACCTGGATTGAAGGTCGTATGGGCTCCCTTTCTTCTCTTGAGACTGTCTGAGGAATAGACAACTTTACCCTCCGAGTCTAAGGTCACCCGGGCACCTTGTCTTCTTCTCTCTAGAGATGAATCTGGTTTCTTAGGCAGTTCCGTGAGACTCACGTACTCTGCATCTTTTTTAAAGAGGTCAGAGTTTGCGTAGGTCACTGGAGAACGGATAGTCGGTGATGCATTTTCTTGTCGCTTGTCGTTGTTGTTCCTCACATCGGCTATGGTTACATAGTCGCCGGAGTCTGCGATAGGTATATCCTGGACCACATTCTTTGCGTTCTTTCGTCCTGGTAAGACGCCACGAAGCTTCCCCAATACTCCACTCAATGGACTGATTTTCGAGGTATGAGATGTTCCTGAGGATGCGGTTGGATTCTGATTGGTCTGCCTGGATGATTTTTCGTTAGATACGGTGGACGGTAAGACCGTTTGTACTGTTGCATAAAGATTCTTATCTTGTCCGTTTATCACTTCCATCTTAGACGTCCCAACAGTCGCTGACATTAGAACCGATCCTGGACTTTGCTTATTACTCTTTAAATCCTTCCTCTTAACGTTCTCCGTATCCTTAGCGTTCTCGTCATCGGAAGCCGGTGGAGTTATCACACACATGGAGGGAATACGACTTGTATTAATAGCAGTTTTTGAACGAATCCTCTCGATTCTCTCGCATCCTTCGAGGTCACTCGATTCAGAGTATTCGAATTCGGAACAAGATCTTCCGGTACAGGCTGGACTCGATGCTGATTCCACTGGAGAAGACGATGTATTGTGACCACTGTCTGGTGACTCGCCACCATTTTGGTTCTGACCATGAACCTAAAGAAGAGAAAGAATCTGATTGTATCACAAGACTTATAGATGAGAATATGTAAATACAATAGGCAGTCCTACCATGGCGACCACCGTTAGACTGGACTTCCTTTCTGGCGGAGGCGGCGCCATTAAGGCTGTACAAACAGTTCCTGCGGAGCTAGTGGTTGTCGAAGTGGATCCTCTACCAAAGAGTTCATACTCGTTCTCCACGATCGGTGAAGTTGGATCCGAACCAAGATCATTCGACTTAGTAAGTGGAGTCTGAGGAACCGGTTCCTCTTCCCTGAGGGTTTTGAGTCCCGAATCCATATGAAATGAAGTATAATAACCCTCTGTGTCGCAGGAATATACTGAGGATGTTTCTCCATCATCTGAGAATGGTACAGCAGTGATGTCATGAATAATATCTGGAGTCAAAGTGCCCTCTGATGTCACTGAGGAGGATGCAGAAGTGTCCCTTCCTTTGAGTCGTCGTACATGACTCAGGGAAGTAGAGGAAGTACCAATGGATGCTGTGGTAGTCGACCTGAAATTACATAATTTTAATCACATCACATCTACCAAACTCAAGGATACACTTGAATCGTATAACGATCCATGTAAAGTTCTCGATTAAAGCATATCAATAAAATAATAGCAAGAATGCGACGAAGACGTACCTCGGCTGATGAGTGGTTGTTGTAGTTTCGCTACCGATACTTGCACGTCCGCTTTCAGAAGATGCACTCCAGTTACCGGAACTAGAGTGTGGTGCATCATCTCGACTATTGCCCTTCCGCCTTTCTCTTCTCTGCGCTGCACTCTCCCTCAACTTCACACTAGGTTGCCTCTCGGTACTTGGCATAGACACAGGAATACTCGAGGTACTTTTACCACTGGAACTAGAAGAACTAGGCTTCCTCTCGTGTGACTTTTCCTTCCTACGTCTCATTGTCACTGTTTCATAAATGTTAGTCTCTTCTGCGGGTCTTGCTTGAACGTCCGAAGTTCTCTCGTCGCTTTGAACACTGGCTTCCGTTTCCGGTGGGATATTTTGAACAGATTTGGGACTTATGAGTTTTAGTCTTGACCTGCCCCAAGCTTTAAGGGTATTGAAGTGTGACTTCTTCTCGGTCGGCGACTCCTTTTTAGATCCCAGAATATCTGTACTCGCCGAACGATGTGCTCTAGGAGTTACAGTCGTCGACACCTCTTCCGGTTCTTCGACTGTCGTTTCTCTGTAAGATAAATGTATTTCAGTGAAAAACAATTCTCTATCTTGGTGGCTGCGACGAAAAGATTGCCCTAAATATACAATTGTCATTCTTGTGTGTTCGATAACTTCCTTTCCAATCTCGCGGTTTCATTAAATTTTATCCAGCGCAACGGATCATTTGATCATCAAAGATCAGGCAGTATCAACTTGTGAACTTATTGATCAATTTTAACCTACCCGCCGATAGCTTGTCGAATTTCTTTTTGATCTGTACCAGCGATGGTATTTCGTCTCTTTCCTCTAGGTCTTCGAGGACGTGATCTCCTCTTCACTGCAGTTTCCTGAGACTCGGGACCAGATAATAAGGATCTTCTTCTCATCGACATCCTCTCGAATCCTCGACCACTCACGTCGACTGCTACAATTTCAGCTGGGAATCTATTTTATCAAGAAAAAAGGAAAGAACGTCAAGAAAATTTCTTATCAGGACGATCGTACGGTGTACGTAAACATAAGAAAAAAAAAAAAGAAACCTATTTACCTCAATGCAACAGCTTGTACTTGCTCCTCGGGACTCGGCAACTTGTGATCCACAGCATCATCTTCAGCTGTATCTCCCATGATCCTCGACATGCAATCCGGAGGAACGGTAACATCTCCAAGAGCCTCGGCAGAAGTCCACCTTCGTAGATCCTCGATAGTCGCAGGCTGAAAAGAATGCAAAACACACTTCTTAGACATACTAAGTTTTACAGAACTTATTCAAAATTGACGCGTAAAGATCCGACGACTATTGTTACTCCTTGTTTTCTTCGACACAAGTACTACAATTGTCTCGTTATTGGAGTAGAAAAATATCTGCCGTTATGCGCTGCGCTATCACATTGCGTAGGGAATTGTTACTTGTTGTCATCTTATGGCAAACTGGATTTCATAGGACAACAGTGAAAGAGATTACGTTACCGGACTGGTTTCTGAGTTCGAAGAGTCGCGTTTCCTCGTATACGAGGATCGAGAGATTATCGCCTACGTACCTTTCATCTCGCCCATTTCAGATTCGCAAAATAGAGCCTGACTATCGGCACGTCACGATTAAATGAAGTAACGTGTAAGTTAGGTCATTGTAACATCCACCCTCTACCCCATAGTCACTGTGTTATTCTTGTTTTCCACATGTACCTTCATCAGCAAAACAGATCTGCCTTGGTTATGGAGTTAACGAAATGGCAATTTAATTCGGTGTAAATAAACGGCACAAATGTGAATTTAATACTCAATTAAAAGATACGTACGGGGTTATCTCTACCTGGAAACATGAAGATCCGAGTGCTTTACCAAGAGAAAGATATATTCTGCCTGCATTAACTTTAAATAACGCTCGTAATCCTAAACGATATTTAAGAGCCACGTATACTTAGATTCTAGAAGGAAAACGGCGATGTTCTTTCTTTCTTTCTTTCTGGATAAATAATAACGAAATTGGTCTCGTTCTACCCTCTGAATTTCTTATGGCCTCTCGTTCTTTGAAGTATTTCAGTTGTGTTCAGCGATCAGGAATAGTCGCTGTGCTTAAAGCCATGGCAATATAGCGGCATGGCGTGACTACACGGCGCCATTAAGATTGGCGAAATAAAGCGGCGCTTTTATCGCTGATGTAATTTACAGAGACGACTTGCGGTGACCGACTAGTGAGCACTGACTATACTACTACAACACATGGATGATGCTTGGTATCTGGATTTTTGTAGATTTTCTATGAAAACCTTCAAGTAATGTATCTAGTATTCCTGTACGCTAGCAGGCATGCAACTCGGTGCAGCAGGACAGTCGCTGCAGGTATGAGATTGCGGCTTAATCCTTTGGACTTCATTAGCGCTGCCGACGCTCGGCCCGACGTCGCTGCAGGTAAACCTGGGAAAAAGGGAAAAGGATAAAGAAAAGGAAAAGTAATAGTACCCAGGACCACCGCTACAGGAGTTCTTTATCCTAAGAAGATAGGTACGTAACGTGTCGGCAACCTGCTCCCTCGTCCTTGTGGAATACTAAAGCTACGGGGTGTCCTTGACGTTTTTGGCAGGACATCTTTGAATACATTCCTTCGCAGAATTGTCGTCCATGGACATTGAAAAGTGTCAAGGCGCCTGTATAAAAAGTGCATTTTAAAATAGAGTGAAATATGATTGTACGGAGGGATATATGATAATGGATGTTAAATTTGGGACTGAGATATCGATTGTAATTTCTTGGACACCCGGTATGGATTCAGGTTCGTAGCCATACACCTTGAAAGTTCTTACGGGCCCCAGAGAAACCCCGCAACGGAGTGGGAGGAATTCCGACGTTGCCAGAGCAAAGGCTGCTTTTAATTTTTCTCTTTCCCTATGGAACCCTGAGACACGTTCTGAATCACGTTTGTTTGTCAACAGGTTGAACGGTTTATAGTAGATAGGGCAGCCTGGCACGTGATCCCTTAACCAGAAATCTTAAGCTCGTCTCTAACAGTTTTAAGATAAGGCCTGACAGACTCAAGACCACGTGGAACTTTAGTGATAATATTCAAAGTAGTAGACTCAAGGGACCCCTGTTACACGAATCGAATTTCAATTACCCACATGAACCTTGGATTTCTGGTAAATGACCTCAGTCATCGTCAATCACTGCCACCGATAAATCCTGGCGGGACGTTTAAACGAGGCGAATCCTTTCACTGTCCTTCGACTTCTTGACAAAAAGCTATCTATATAGATACATATTGTATGTGAACGTAGCGAACTCAAGCAGGAAAAAAAGTAACTAATAAAGTAACAAAAATAGAAATTTCAAACGTTCACTTAATACTTTATACGTAATGCTCATTTGTCTACTGTTTTACATTAATACGATACGTATAACAGTTTACTCAAGATTTTAAGTTTATCGTTGATATTTTATCTATGGAAATTTTCACACGATCTTCCAGGACCACCGGGTAGTATCCAATTTATCTCCACAGCATCCCATGACATATTTCATTCAACCTGTTCGAACCAACCCATCCGATCCAAGGAACCATAATGGTGGCACTGCTCAGACCTAAGTCCCGTGGCTATCTAACCAGAGTCCAAAACTTAACTAACTAAATTTAATCCTTCATGTCCCGCTCACGGCACGGCGCTTGCTATACGCAGGTGGTACATTATCGAGTTTATGGTCGCCATTGAATGACGCTTTTTTCAATGAACACAGACACTTCCAGACACCATGGCATTATAGACAAGTGGATTATGGGATTAGTCTTTGGCGGTTTCCACAACGGGAAAAATATATAGCCCTCAAAAATATATATGTCAAATTCCCAGCATTCCTTTAGCGCTAATCTTAATATACTTTACTTATTGGTTTCCCCATTAAATAATCCCAAGACAGTGTCTCTCATGGGGACATGGAATACTGACCACTCTAGATTCGATATCCAGACTTTGATCTCGTCTCTTCTTGCCAAGCACCGGCGTGCAGATGAACATGTCCATGGAGGAGACATCACGATCTCTTCTCAAGGAGTCCAAACTTCTTACGGCAATAATTGCGGCAGCTTCGTACAGTTCCCGTAAAGCCTTAGGCCTCGTGTCGGACGTGAAGAGAGACGTTGACGGTTTCTTCGAGATGTGAAAGTGTTCTGTTCTGGCAGCGAAGGTGCATATGTCGGACTCGGCTATAAGAGAAACAAAAAAGAAACTCTTAGTGAGCATATAGGAATTTTCTTAGAATACGTAAAGCTTTTAAAAGCGTAAAAAGTGCAATGGGTTTGACGTGTTTGCGTAGAATTGTTAAAACATAGCACAGCACCCTCTATAGTCTCTATGGTTTCAATTGAAAAGTTTGAGGAAGCAGTGTTCTAATTGGTAGATTTTTATCATTTGTCTATATGCAATGCCAACTAAAGGGTGACAACAATGACGAGTGTTTTCCAAAGGCTGGTTGCCTCAACCATTAGCGGCCACGTTTTGGCCTCCTTTTTCGTATTGTTTTCTCCTGTCTTTGTTTTACTCCGAACAATGCCGAACGCTTAATTCCCATTGTTCCTACAAACGAAAGGGGTGTTCGTGCTTTGATGCGATTTCGTATTAATCTCATCGGGTCTGGTCAGGAGAAGAGAAGGTGGTGGTTGCGAATGGGACATGGAGAAGAGGGATGAACCATAATAGAATGGCGAATTCATTCAGGAACGTGAGTCAACGTTAAATATATTCTGGATCCACTTCGCGAAAAGGATCCTGCAGCTTTCTCCTCTAATCATCCTTATCAATCTTCATGTACACCTTAAGCATCCCACCACGGCATTAGGATGATTTTTTCTGAAACCATGATCAACGTTATGCTAACTCTAGTAGCTCTGGATTCTTTAAACGATTAATACCCGGGTGGAGTATTAATTATCTTATAAACTACCGTGCAGAATAGTTCTGAGTGGTAAGCAGTATGTACTTGTCGAATAGTAAAGAATCTGGGCACACCCTGTATATTTGCAAGAACAGTGCCCGAAGCATGGGTCGGTCTCAGAACCAATCTGATTTGATACAATCGTCCATAGAATATATTTCTTGCTTGCTGCCTGTAACCTCGGAAGCTGCTTGTATAACTGCAGTGTACAGACTCCTGATGCACGGACAGAGATTTGCTACCAGATGAGGAAACATCAGCATGCTTGAATACGTCATTTCTCTTCCCATGATACACAGAGAGAAGAAGAGATACAACAATAACTGACACTCTCATCATCTTTGTTTCCTTGAAATTCCTTAAAGCCAGCAGCATAACGTCTGCTACGGATGATAGTCTATCTCAATTCTCAGGATGCTGGACTTTTAAAACTCTCTGTATACCACCTCAGCCTGTACTCAGACACTGGATATTGCACTTTGCTTCTGACTGCTCACACATGCCAGAGACTGTAAATGCGTCATGGTTGTTAGCAGAGAGCGTTGCTCGATGGATCTTTTTACAGACGCCAGAAGTGCGAGTTATGAGTCAAGGACGCACCTAATGTTCAATCTTCACCGTGGGAATAGTTTGCACTGTTAAAGGTTCCCTGAACCCTAGAAAGTAAAAAAAAAAAAAATGATGCATCGATAAGGCACGAATGTCAGTGGTGTAATTTTCTAAAGAATAATAAAAATGCACAGGGTTCAAGGTAGAATCAGAAGCCGTAAAATGGTTCATCTTCGACGAGGAAGGTTCAGTGGAGTTAGTTGGACAGGCAGCAGTCAAGCAATGAAGGAAGCAGGAGCTCCTAAAGATCGACGATGAGGATGCTTCGCTGGTTCGGGAGGAAGGAGTACAGAGAGAAAAGGAAGGTGAGAGAGGTGCAAAGAAGAGAGGGAGAAGAGAAGAAGAGAAGTTGCCAGGGTGATGCCGGTCGAGCCGTGGGAGGTCCGGCATGGCCGATGAGCCTCGCTATGCAAAGTGGCCTGGAGGGCCGCTCGCGCGGATCTTCAGAAAAGCCGACAGACAGCTCACCGTGCCTCCTCGACTTGAACCAAGATATCAAGAAAACGCGTAATTCATGGTTGCTCGCACACACGGTGCAAACCTAAATTATCCCCTTACTGGCTGGCTGCCTAGAGAGGAGGAGGAGGAGGATTAGGTGTGCACCTCGGAGGTCGACTATTAAGGTGTTCGCGAACTTGCACGACCTTAAGACAACACGACGTACATGGCTGAATTACTTCTCCAGGGATGCATTGCCTAATGCGACTGACACGAATAATGCATCAGGACATACGTGCCCGAAGGAATTTCAAAACTGAGTCCATTAGAAATGGTAGACCTTAATCATTTTGACTGGACTAATTGCAGTGTAAAACCAGTTTACCTTTTATATGACTACGTCGTTTGTGACTCGGAATTGGCTTTCTTTTGTTTCTGAGCTTTGCAAATAAAGAAGAATCGAATATACGTAGAACTATTAAGGTGGTAGTCCTGGGGGAGTTTAGGGGCATCAAAGGGCTGATGAGTAAGGAGGAAAGTTAAGACGTGATGCGGGGAGGCAAAAAGAACGTCATGGAGGAATGCGGTTACGGTAGATCGCGGACCAGTCCCTGTGCACTGGCCCGTTGGGGCCTCCGTGAGGCCCACGAAAAATGAAAAACACAAAACCAAGCAGACCCTTCGCTCAGCCTCCTACAGTCAGGAGGGACCCACCACTCCGCCATTCAGCATTCACTACCGCAAGCAACGTTGGGACCGATAAATTTCATTCGTTTTACAATTCAGACGACCTCGGTCAGGCCCAAATATTCTCCAAGAAAAAAAAAAACCCGCGACCATTCTAGCTCTTTCTGGGTTCGAAAATTATCATAATACAATCCTAATAAAAAAAAAAAAAACCAGTTCGTGACATCATATCGACTCGTTCATAAATTTTGTTGCCAGCCAATTCTTTGCCGCTACCCTGTAACATTTTTTTTTCCTAACTGCTCAAACTACGTATCTACCGGGTCACTTCCAAATTTGGCAGTGACCTCCTTGCTGTCTGTAAAATCATGCCGCGAGAGCACGTTATGCAAGACTTCGAAGAAACAGGAACAACCTCCGTCTTTGAAGTCTGGTCGTTACGAAGTCATTTTTTTTATATACAAGTATTATTTAGCCTCGTAGCAGTTTCTCTCAGTGACTGATTTCGCCATTGCCATTCGCGGATACGCTTTGAGGTTTGACATCTTTACGACAGGATCGCCGAGGTCAATATTTTTCATCAGGATTGACATTTTTTTTACACCAAGGAGATGGAGAAGCTCGTTACCGACTGTGCCAAATAACAGCAAGGAAAGTGCATGGCTAGGATTAAGTTCCAGAGTCGAGTTAATGTCTGAATTGATCATTGAAACTGATTGGACCTCAGAGAGACAAGAAAACTGTCGTCGACTCGATGACTTTACGTGAGTCAAGTGAGAACTGTGTTTGACAGGACTCATACACACTTGGGAAACCAGACTGAATGCTGGCATTATGACGTAAAAGTGCGGGACCTCGTTAGAGCTTTACTTCAAAGGAGTGTTTATGGCTTGCGAGAGCAGTGAAAACTTCAAAGCGTAGGTGACTATTTTTCCACTTAAAACAATGAGCACATTATTGGAAACATGTATCCCCGTAAGTGCTATGAAAAACTGCAACAAAACACTTTTTCTTTTAAAGTAAATTCAATAGAATTAACATTTTTTTCGCAAGCTTATTAGAATCACTGTCAAGAATGAGTTTAATGGACGATAACACGTAATCCAATGGTAACGTATAGCAAGTTCAATAGTTTTCTACGACATGCAATGGCGACTCAGTTCTGACTGGTTTTATTACATGCGGAAAGAGCTCAGCCAGCAGAACCATATAAAGCCTTGAGACTAGAGACAATAAAACCATATCAGATCGGCATACCACATCGTGCTGACATGACTTGGAAACCAAGATGAGACGATAACCTCTAATAGACAACAGTAACGAATAAAAAGAATTCTTTGACGGTGTACAGAAAACGAGAGTGAATTTATCTTGAAGTCTCTGTGTACATCTAAGAAGCAATACTATCCATAATCTATTATAACGTGATTAATCACCCTTTACGTTAGATATCAATTCTCTAACACATCCTGGTAATTTATGTTCTGTCGTCATCAAGCTACGTTATGAATATGAATTGAAAATTTCCTTGAAAAATTCTAAAAGTTTATATAAAGAAAGGTACCATTTATACCTGTAGTTATATCCAGCTGTGTCTACACCTTGACCGTCATTTATAGATAATGGAGAAGAATATCCGATGAGCAAGATATGTCGGACTTCCAAAAAAAAAAGCATGTTCCCCGTCGCTTATCGGAATAGCTAAGAGATTATCTGATGTCACGTCATGTCTTCTCGGCCAGTTCCTGCAGAGCATTCAGTAATGATTCACTTATGAACATCCCGTGGATGATGATTGACTGGTAATTAAAACGGAAGAACGATGAAAACCATATCAGCTATTGTCAAGTATCTCAAGAGGATGATCGATCCCCATATGAAAATTCTTTTCCGTCCGTTGTAAAGAAAGGTCTCGAGTCACGGAGAATGCTCCATGGAAGAGGTTTAATGAAAATCGACATTGGTCCAGACAGTCAGAAGTAGGAAGTGCATTCCGTCATTAGATCTACTTAGTCCCCGACTAATTGACGATAAGAGTCGCCATCACGATCAGTCGCATTGTTTGCTCTTTAGGTACCGTTTAATAAATGCTATTAAGATACACTGCTGCTAATCGGTCCAACAGCAATTACGTAATCACTCGTTAATTCCTATTGATTTTTTTTCTCCCAATGCTTCGATATACCTCATGAGCTATTCAAAGGACATTAAGTGTATCAGTATGGAGGTTAGACCGTTGAGAGTGCGAATCTCAATTTTCCCGTGTGCACGTACCTTAACGCTACGTTACATGAGAATGCTTCGTAAAGTCCAAGCTTAGTTATGTTACGGAGTTGTATGCTGAGAGTTTCAAGCTACATGTAGATTCCTCTTAAAGTCCTCTAGGACCTAGTATAAATCCTAGAGTACCAACAGTAAGCTAGGTACCTGCCTAAACATCGCAGAGTGATCACCTGCTGCACTGCAGTGATTAGATCCTTAAAGTTGTTCTACCATATTGGTTTTAAAGGCTTTACAAGATCCATGCGATTTTAGAATATATTTCGTTATTCAGATTCTCGTCCAGCAACTACGTGCAGTATATCAATCTGTAAGATAAATTATAATCATTAAAAATAGAGACAATTAAGAGAACGTTTACTAATAAAAGAACGTTAAACCGCCAGATCAACGATTACCTTTCCTGGGACTTTTACTTTCTTAAGACTGAAACGTAGCCGTGAGAAGAAACGTGGCGTCGTCGACAGGCATCAATGAAAAAAGATATTTCATTCCAAATGATGTGTGGATCTTCTCAGCGATCGTTAAGCAAGATGCACACTCCGGATGTAAAAAATTAGGTTAAGCTGCGTACATAGACTTCGTGAATAACATGCATGTTAATTTTAGAGGAAGTTACGTAAGATTCCTTGAAAAGTGGATAACGTACATTTATTTCGTAGTTTATCCTAGGTATTAAATAAGCGGCAGGCTAATAACTTTTCTCACTCTTGATCCCATGCCCTAGCAAAAAGAAAAATGTATTAATTCACCACTGACGTACTCTATAGGGCGATTTAAAATTGTCATCGTCAAAGAATGTTTTTGCAGTGGCTTTGAAAGCCGATACCCTCGCTAGAAATTAATTAAAGGAAACGTCGTTATGGTTCCGAGAAGTATAGTCGTGGCTGGCTGTGGTCTTGCCGCAAATACCACATCAATACGAAAAAAAAAATCAAGATGATTGACAGAATCGAAAGAGTAAACTGGTAAGCAAACCCTCGCGGTTATTCAACGATAAGCTGTAATTTTACTTGACACTTGATCTATGATTTATGTCGTGTATGGACTACTGTCCTAGAAAAGCTCTATTATATTCCGTTAAATGTTCTTTATAAGTTTTGCTTGGTAAGCGGTAATTAAGAATGCGCTTATAGTATGGTAGTAATTAAAAAATAGGAATTATTCAGTCATTTTACTTAGGACGATGATCGTCCTAATTATCATTAGATTTATATAGATTGAATAAAGCTCTAGAGAAGAGCGCAGGCGTCTATTTGCAGTCTATGAAAGATAAAAACGATAAGGAGCCTCTGCACTTTTGTATTTGAAATGAAGGTTAGTGGAGGAATTCGATTTTGATGTTAAAGACTTATCGTTTGCGTGACTATGTCAATAGTCACAGTCGTTCCTTGGTATCGCGAAGTCAGGAATCATTGAATAATTCATAATTTACAGTTAACTCGTTAAAAGTTCCTCCACTCCCGGCGATATTTACTCGATCAAGATTACAAAGAATAGTAAGAGAAAGAAGAGAGAAAAGGTGATAAAGAAAAATGAAATAAAATCAACTTCAGAAACGGTGGATATCCTTTCAACGTGGCAAAAGGTTCGATTGTCGAAAACATAGTGGCCGGTACCGAACCGGTTTAACTGGTTTCATACCGGATGTCACTATCTTCATTTTCGGTAGGTAACTCGAGTCAACGACATCTAATTCTCATGTCGATTTACATGATTCTCACACATTTATATATTAAAGTAATAAAAGAAGAAAGACTGAGAAAAAAAAGTACGAATGGCTATACAAGTGTAATACAATTTTATAACTTACGCATGTTCCGCAGTGTTTTATTACCTATATACCTGAACCTATAGAAAGCTTGCGTTTAGGCTATACTATATTTTATATAGCCTATAATCCTATATTAGAATAGTCTTTAAATAAAATAGTACCTTCTCGGAGAAGATACTAATCGCCATATTGAAAAGTTCACAAGTTCTTTTATCTCGCTATCGCCAAGCGTTACAAAAACTCTACGCGACAGTTTATCGTTGCGATTTTATCGATTAGGCAAACGCGACCAGAATCGACCGAAAGATCGATGCTTGGCACGATAGAAAAACGATAGGGCATGTTTCCATGGCGAGACTCATCCGTTTTTAAGAACGCATGCGATAAGAATTTTCACGAGGAAAGAAAGTAACTAGATGGATGATACTTTTTCGATCAAATAATTTCTTAAATTACTACCCTAGTCCTGCTGTTTCTGCCAATGTCAATTTAACCAGTGAAATCGCAATTATTTAACAAGAAAGCCGATCAATTAATTAACGATCGACGAAAATTAGCTGATTGACAGCAATGGCGTTAAAGTCTGGCGCCTTGAATGACGAGTCCTGCCCGTTTGGGAGACAAATGTATAAGAGCAGAGAGAACATTTAATAGTCGAGTACAAATGAGATTTAGACTATCAGGATCAATTGTCATGACAGGAAGCGTTGACAGGCTGACAATCATTCTTCAACGTGGTGTCTAATCGCGTTAAGGACTCGGGATAGCACTAGGATCTTATATTCTTAACGATTTCACTTCACCGATCAGTTTGGCTTGTCAATTATAAAAATAGGCATAAATAATAGGTACCTTGTTAAGCAGCTTTAACTTGGGCGAGTCCTTTATAAATGAGAGTCTACACGTGAAATAAATGAAACGACATAAAATGTAACACTTACGTTAGGCACAGGATTAAAAAAAAAAGATAAAGTAAGAATGATCTACCGTAAACTGGCGGGAAATCTCTCGAAGCTGGATTCCTCTTGGAATATATTCACTTACGGTCGTTAACTAAAGGAGTATCCGATAATCTCAAAGAAAAATAAACAACTCGATGCGTGTTAGGCGTTATTCGTGATTAGAAGGAGGCCATGTTTTCAAGCCCTTACCATATCGTATAGATGGATACTAAACACAATCTGACGTCTGTATAAAAATTCCAGTATAATCCTCGAAATAACAGGAAACGATGTTAAAGATCCTTCGCTAATATTAGACATTTTTCCAGAATCATGACACAATGAATTATGGCGTAACGTAAATCCTGAAGCCATGTTTTGAAACACCAAACTGTTTGACGATATTACCAACCCTTATAACGGCTACACGGGGGGCCCCCTCCCAGAAAATACTCTAGAAACAATAGTTATTTTCTTGCCGCTGGCACTGCTGCCAACAGTTTAAGAAAATTCAAATCCAAAGGCAGCACAGCAGGCCGTTAACGCCCAGCGTCGTTCTTGCCGTGGAGTAGGGATGTAGACGGATGGATTGGCGCTCGGTAAGGATTCTCGATCTATGGCGTCGTTGTCTCTCAGACTTTTTAATAATTAGTTTTTCTGCTATATTTCCTAATCGAGAGAGACAATGATCTTCTTGGACGACGCCCTGGGTGAGTTTCTCATAATCGATGTAGGTGGAGATGCAAGACAACGGTTACAGGGAATGGACGCGAAGTTCAACTCGGGTTAGTACCTATAGCTATATTGTATGCGTATATGAATGAAGAAACGGACAGACACAGCCGCTGACAATTACAATGAATCATACAAGATAGATACAGCGTACTCTCGTACGTGGATGCTGGACCTTCCTGCCCACGCTTCTGGACCGCTAAACTGCGCTTCTTTCGTCTCATAAATCATCGGGGTTACGTTATAGCGGAGTGCAAACGGAAGACTCTAGACGGTAAGGACTGGCCTCGTAGTGTCAAGTAAACTCGTAGTTGGTAAGACTTATTTGCATAAACCGGTCACGTCCCGTGAGGTGCGGATGACGACAACCTCTAAGGGGATGGAGTTATTCTTGCACAATCACTTGTCAGTTTTCTTTCTTGTCAAATTATCTGAGTTTTAAGAGCAATCGGTCTCGATATTCATACTGCCGTTCATCGAGTCTCATTGATCTGCATCTACGAGTTCGATGCTCTAAATTTTATTGGAAGTGACTCTAGTTCAATTTAATGATAACGTATGTGTTTCAGAAGATTTTTTCTCTCTATATATTTTTCACACGTCCAAAAAATCCTTGTTAATATTTTAGCAATTTCTTTCTCGTGGCACGTCTTGTTTTTCTAGTGATTTTGAATGATGAAACTATTTGTCGTGAGTTGCCTCTGGGCGCTTGATAAATGATCCATAAATTCGTTTAAGGCGGAGGTCTTCATTGATCTTTACCGCCCTTCGGCGCGCTATCGATCCTCATGCTTGGAACCGGCTTGAATCCATTCGCTCTGCTCTTTTATTCATTTTTATTTGATTCTCGTTGGTTTTATCGATTCGTATACTTATATTACAGCTCGCACGTTCTGTGCGTTCATAATTATGCATTTTCTGTTTGCATAAAGAATGCACAAGTTTCCTTAATATTTTATCATTTCTTCTTTCGCGCGTAACCAACAGACGATTCACTGATTCGTTACGGATATATAGTACGTGTCTCTATCGAATAATTTCACTCCAGTGATTAGCAACTACTTGATAAAAATAGCTTAATAATGGCTTCTCATCTTACACTTTATTTACAGTCTCGCTCGACGTACCTTTTGTTTATTTCTCTTTTGACGCTTCGCTCCACGCGAAGATGTAGTAGCGGTAAATCATAGTTTCCCTGTCGTCACGTAATACTATTATTTATTACGGTAATCACTACTAGAATTTAAGTATCCTAGTTACTTTTGACATTTGGAGTTTTCAATGTTTCATAATTTTATTCTCATTATATCTATCCATAGATGACAAGCTGCTAATATGGGATACTTTCATAAATTGCAAGTATCCAGGAACCTGGACCAACCTGGTACATCCAAGGAATGGTACGATATCGACAGAGATAAGCCAGGGTAGATACACCTAGAGAAGATAACAGGTAACACGTACTAAGTGGCAGAAGAGTCAGATTCCTGGAAGCTGATCTTCTTCTGTTGAGAAAGATAAAGATTTCAGTGTAGCCTGGATCACTTTTCTTGTCTCCTGAAATATGTTTTTCTCTGAAAAAAAAAAAGCCGAGTAAGAAGCCAAGTAGGTATAAGGAATAGTCGATATGAGTAAGAAGGAAGAGAAACGTTTTGAAGGGCTGCAAAGGGATACTACCCCCGTTTCTCACGCATCGTTGCGCTGATACCAGATGATTTGTAACTTCCCCTGTTCCACGTGTTTCAAGAAGAAAAAAAAAAAGAAAATCCCTAAAAGCTTCTTCAAATCTATTCTACCGTTAAAGCTTGTCACTCGATACTCAAAGAGAAACGTACAATTCTATAGGAAACACCATAGTCTTCTACGGCGATGAAAGAATGTCTCACCTTTCTCGTTACATTAATTTCAGAGCAAGATGATGATAACGAGCCGTTACTCGGGTCCGGTTTTCATTGTATAATGATAATACGAAGAGATCTGACCGAGTGTAAAGCAACCGCGAGGCATAATATCATTCATAGGTTTACTTGGTAGAGTCAGCCAGTATTCTCAAGAGAAGTTAGGTGCACGTGGAAGTACGTATGCATATATAGGTATAAGGTGGTAACATATGTACCTAAGACACACGTGGGCAGATGGATCCCAGGGCCTGTTTAGCCCACACGTTGTAATTCCTATCTATCTTCGGGTATACGTCGTGGCTAACAAGCTCTTCATGCTTTAGGAGAAGACTCCGCTGCTGCTATCTATATCTAAAGGTATAAAGAGAAAAAGGAGTCCTAACTCAAATTCCCATTGTTTTTCTCGGTCAAGATTTTCTGATAGACAATCAATTTCCCATATGCATACACCGAGAGTTCCTGTATCGACAGGACTGGATTCTGATGGTGAAATTTGCATAACAGAGGATAGGCGTGTGCAATTTAGATGAAAGCTGTGTTTAGGTCGATATGTATCACCCTTTACGAGTACCACCCCATCCACTGTACACACCCTCTTCTGTTTCTCCCTATTAACCCCTTGCCTTCTCTCACGTTTCTACGTACGCGAGTTCCTTCGTAGGTTTGTGGAAAAATCAATGGCTAATTTCAAAGTAACGGAATCCTAGTGGTCGGCTTCGGAGAAATTGGAATTTCCATGGTATCGTTATTGTTGCATGAAGTTTTACGCGACAAGGAAGTGATCTATATTAAATTTTCATTCACGAAGTACTAACGGGTTAACTGTTCTTTTTATAATAGCTTTTTTGTAGGACAATTAAATTGGGACAGAAAAAATGACGGAAGGAAGTAAACGGCGTGTTTCCGTTGCTCCGAACAAAACCAGGAAGGTCGCTACAATGAAAGTTGCTATGGACACAGGAAGTAGAAGTCGTTCTAGCATTAACTATTTCGTTTTGCTCCCACATCCGGCTTCGTGGGTGTGGGTACGGACAAGGCAGTCAGGGTTGTCCCGCATTGTATATTCTATGTGGATAGAAATCTCTATGAACATATGCAGACACGTGAACGCCTACGATATGCGAGTTCTCCTCTAGCAATAAATTTTCGTGCTTTAGGTAAACCTGTATTATTACTTAAATGGATCATGGATGGAACTGATATAGCAATATTTAGCCATGCAATCTGCATCCCGAGGGTTAACGAAGGTTATGAAGACTGATTAGATTTAAGAATTGATGAAATATCTCTTAGAATTGATATCTATTTATTATTAGTCTTCCAACTGATATCAGGGAATAGATATGTTAATGTCTTCGGATCAAATTGTATGGTAGGTTTGCTTTTTCAGATAGAGGAACAACCCGTTATAAAATGGAGGCTGGGATCGCATGCTGGTGAAATCTACAATCGGTTTATGGCGGCAGCATCGATTCTCGACACGCAACCCAAAGCGGCTCTGGAGTCTCGAGCTAAGCTGGATTAATTATCTGCTGCTTTGAAAGAAATCAAAGCCGCCCTTTCGTCTATGGGACTTATCGTTAGTATATTCTCATGCAAAGGATCTACGTCAAGGATCTGGGTCAGGGTCTCCCATTACTACAGCGTGAAAAATGAAATCCTTAAAACGTTATCAGGTGAGCTGAATTCATTTTATTCAAGGAATTCTCTTAGAGTATAGATATACCAGATATACCTAACCCTTCTCAGGAGGGTAGAAGCCCTCTGGATACTCACGTAGAAATAATAGGTCCTCCTGACATTAGATATTTTTCTCAACTTCTTTTCTATGGCTTCGCGTCAGGTCACGCCTGACTTTCTTTACGCAACCCTTTGAACTCACCGAACTGGCCACCTTAAAAGAATAATTTTTTGAACAAACGTCACAGTACTCTTGGCATTTATTCTTTAGAAATAGACAAAAGATTCTTAAATTGTTTCTTTAACAATGTCATTTGGGCTAACTTTTGCCGAGGAATAAAGATCTTGAATTGCGGTGGCTAAGTGAACTCATGAACTCTCTGGCGGAAGCTTCATTTATTTTTTCTTTGTCATACCCTCACCGCACTTGTGCTCTCTTTCTCATTCTCTTTCACTAGGTATTTATCTCTTTACTTTTTCTTTCACGTTTCCCTTTCATCTCTCATGGTCCAGCATCTCCATCTCCTCTCGCTATAGGCTTCCGCGCATTATTTCACCCGTATGGACCTCGTGAAGCGGCCTCATTCAAGTGTCGAGTGATTAATTATCGCGTGCATCGTGATACGACTATGCAGCCCATACCTATACAAGGTATCTCTATGTATCCCACCTTATAGTCTATGGATTAGGCTTTACGATAAAAAAAAAAAGAAGCCTGAGAGCAGGATGCTTGATCTTCTGCTTTACTGAGACCTTTAGGCATACGTTGGATGCTCAACGATATTCATAGTCATTCTACTATAGTGCTTATTTTCTAAATCGGTAATGTGTATCTTAAGAAATTAAGATAATAGAATAAAATAATGAATGCATAAAATGGCTACCGATTAAGGCAATTAATTACATACAGTATGTGACATTTTTTCTTCACGAAATACTCACATAAGTAATAATCTCTATGTATAATAGCAGTGGGTGTCTGTACGAGTGTAAGGTTGTCCACCGTTGACCTCTGACCTTCCGTTTGTCCCCTATTTTCAAACTTGACCCCTTGATTACCTCACACGCGAAGCCTGGGTTAATTAATTAATTAATTTCGCTCTTACTTGTAGTCATTAACACGCGCGTTTCAAACTTTCACGAATTTTTCTCATTTTTAGGTAAATCCCTTAAGTCGTTGATATTCTTCATTTATCTTACGATGAAACATACCATAAGGAAGCTGCTGTCGAGCCAGGAACTTTATGGAAATTCTATAGTACGTAAGGAAATACTATACGACTCGTTTACCTCGTTCGTAACCTAGAAAAATATCTGCCTTTTGAGATTTCATCTGTAAATCAAGTATTTACTTAAGAAAAATCGTTTAGTTCTCCTCGAGGTTCCGCGTGTCCTCGAAACGATATCCAGAAGCCCAACCCCTGTGTCAAGGGTGGACGACTCTTCAGCTACTTCAGGCGAAAGGGGTTTCATTTTAAACCCTTAGGTTTATTCAGGTTCACTCAGGTTCAACCGTAGCGCCTTTCAATTTACTCTTTTCCTCTTCACTGGAAGGATCGTTTACCATAAAGACTCTTCAGGCTGTTTACGCTACTATTTTCCTGAGTTTGTTTTATGTTCTGGTTAAGATATGGTCGATTTAGTTGATACGATGCATACGCCTATCTAATCGGATGCAAATAACGATCCCCCTTTAGTATGGTACGCAAGAGTCGTTAATCTTTGATAAATTACCAAAAAGAATTAATTCTTCAAAAAATTACAGGAGGCATCATCAGGCCCGCCATCATTGAACCTGTCGTCAATTATAAAGCTGTATAAAGCAGAGAATCAGCTTGGGACGTATTGCCTCTGCCTCTTCTGCAATTTAATCTCAGTTATTCGATGCACCTGCTGCTTCTGGGGCGCAGGAGGATTGGTTGAAGAATAAAATTAAATATTTTTCAAGGTTAGAACATATATTTCCTTTGAATATCGCTCGTTTTCTTTATTTCAAAGGAGAATCCTATTTTTTACGACTCTTTGTACAGTCTTATTCTTCGTGTTAGAAAGCTTTCAAGAATTTTTATTTCAATATTAACGACACTTTAATGGTCGCTTAAATATATTCACGTAATATAATTGGTATTTTTATGTTTTCACAAATATTTAACCAACGGATCTGTATTGGCTATCGTATAGTATAGCTATAACTAGACAAAATTCGATATCTCAGAGTGCCTTGGGAAAAATCTCGTAAATTTCTTATAATTCCCATCCCGTGAAGATTGATCGTCCCTTTTGTCGGTGTCCCATTAATTCTCATTGTCTCGTCCAATCCCTACGTGGGTCTCCAGTGACCTTTAATTAATCGCTTAACGTCCCACTCGTTCGTTCATAGGAATTTAACGTTACCGTCCCCATTTCTAACGTAGCGATCGTTAAAATCATCGATTCCAATTACCAATGTACGATTCATCAGAATCTATATTCCTCCATAATTATCAGTCGGTATCGTAATAGGTGTTTGAAAATTCGTACGGCAGCTGTACCTTAACTTCCTGAGGGCGCCGATGTCAGCTGCTCCTCCAAGATTATAAATCAGCTTACGAATTGAGCCGTTTCGTGATTCCTATCGTTACGTCATCGATTAATCCCGATCGTTATCTTGCACGTTAGCCCAAAGTTAACGATACGAGTCAGGCAAGTTTAATTCCCAAACCATAGAGTCAATTTAATTTTTTTGTTTTTTCATTTCTACTGCTTCAACAAAGGAATTCTAATGGTCTAATAACACGTGTACCTATATCTTCTGTCCTATGTAGAACAGCAGCAATAGCATATCGATTAACCTGACTTTTTCCATATTCCTGAAAAATATAAATAACGTCTTGTAATTCGTCAAATTAAACTGTGTATGTGGTCAGGCGAACTGTGACGCGTGACTCTACTGTATCTAATGTACTGGACTGTGCGTAAAGATAATTACGTAACTGTACGTATTTTTCCATGTGAATTATCACCTCTCTTAATGACCCTACTGTCATTTAACAACAATACGGTGACTCATCGGATCAGCCTTCGCTGCTAGCTAGAAGTCGATCAGCAGTCTGATACTTAAAATAGTAAACAGCAATAAAGAGAAAATATGCTTTTGATATGTTTCCAGGATGTTTTCTAATATAGCTATAGCGTCATTCAGGACACGTAAAACTTAGGGAGAAAGTAATATCTTAGAAAAACGACTGGTCGTTTCAGAAAATGCTTCCATGTCAAATATTGACCCCTGCAGGGCTTACTGCATAGTAGATGTGCAGCCACATGTTCTTTCAGGAAGGATAGGTGGGATAGTATGTATTACATATATGCTGTATATAGTAAATAGAAGCTTAGCTCTTTTTCCTGGGTAAACCTAATGTGCAGCAATTTATGATTTGAAAAAAAATCATGGCTCTGTGGCTTCTTTGGAAAAATGCAGGCGTCGAAACACAGGACACTCCAGTAATCCTACTTTCGATATAAACGCAGCGAGCCAATCGCCTAAGTGATTGAATTCGGCCATCTTTGATCGGCTTCCAGGGGATCTTGAGATTTTCTTTCTGGCTATCGCATCGCCGTGCAATTTGTCTGGAGACTTTGCGAAACGGAGCGTCGCGACGTAACATCCGCAGTGCCGACTGACTACTCGTTTCGCGCACAAAGCTTTCCTCCATGGCGTCGCGTTGGATTTCATTTGGTGCGTAAAGGCAGGCAATATTTATGCTCGTATTTCTAGGTATTACGTAGGACCGATTGTATCTTGCTTCAGTGAAAATGTCTTTCTTGTTAACCCGACGTTATCTACGGATAAATATCGTTCAAGAGTTCCTTGACTAGGACTTAATATTTCTTATTGGTTGTCAGACATTATTTTTATTATAATATTTTTCAGATATCTTCTTACTTCACTTGGAACGTGGAAGCTGGCTTTATCGAAGCAACGTGCTGCTGCTGGTCGTGCCAACTTTTCTAATAAGGATTTTCTTCCCTCTTATGGGGATCTATAAAGGTACAAAGTTTTCTTGATGAAGACACGCGCCAGTTTTTCATTTAACATATTTTAAGGGAGTTACTTGTAAACGAGACGTTCAAACTCCCCAGGATATCGTTCAAGACTCTTATCTTTCATTAATGCAAGGATGCAGAAATTCGTCGGGTGACGATCAGACGCTGATAAGAGAAGCGAAAATGAAAATCGTAAAAGGTAAATACTCCATTCTTGATAGTTGCTCATAAAAATGAATGGTGTTGCACGTTTACGTGGTGCGCGAAGGGTGTCAGGGTGCGGCATAAGGGTCTGTAAATTTCTTCTTGTCACCCGACGTTAACGGGCTTTTTCTTTCCAAGGCGATAATTTGAAAACCACCCAAATTTAAAAAGCAGACGCTAAAGAGTCCAAGATAAACAAGCAGATATAATAAAGTAAAAGGAGATGCCTTCGCCAAGAAAAAACGGACGCTTTAGCAGCCATTGTAAACTTCGCAGAAAAGGTGCGCCGCGTTGCGATTGTCAATATTTTCTTGGGGATAAGATTATTTGGCAGCCTTCTTCTTATCGCTATCGGTGCACGACTATTGCATCGCCCAATGAAACTGTCAATGTTTGTCTCAGCCGACCAAGTCTATCGTCTTCATTCAGTACGAATGCTTCGCCTATGAATAGCTGTTAATAGTCGTGCACGGTGTGAAGCAGTGAGTCAACGTATATCAAATAAAAAAAAACTAAACATTTTTATACAGGCAATTGGTTCTTCATCGATTTGCTTTAGTATATTTGTAGAGCAGACAATGATCGATAAGTCCAAAAGTCATGAAGCGAGTAGCCTAAATACTAAAGTAGATAAAGAACAGAGTGCGTTCAACGATACTCGATCAATAAACACTTAAAAACTAATCAATCGCTCAATCACGTAATGCGAACTAGAGATATTTGGAATCTGACAGTTAAGCGATTGTCTGTTTATTTAAAAAACAAAAACAAATAATAATTAAAGCCACTTGCGTATCTCTTAAACGAGACAGAGTTTGTAAATCGAACGAGAGGGCTGCCAAAGTTGACTTTTTTTCTTCCATCTACAACTATCTCTAGTTTAATCGCTTAGTTTAATGAAGTGATCCAAGCACAAAATAATTAATCAAATGACAATGACTTTTGAGGATCAAACAATTCTCAAGGAGTGAATGGAAAATTGTGGATCACCCCCTCTTTAACGAATATTTTGAATTAGAAACTCTGATCTAGAAAAACAAGTGTAAAGAGTGTAGATCCAATTTCGGAGCTATGTCGCCTGAGACAAAACTCAGGACATTTACCATACACTCCCAAGCCCTATCGTTTGCCTTGAGCACTCGAGTGTTTTTTGGTTTAAGCTTTTAAATATAACCTTAAGGAGCGCTGCTTGACTAATCTAACCTAACCCAAGTAAACCACCGACACTGAAATAGGTCCTGTCTGCCTAAAAGCTAAGTACGCATCATCCCCCTCGTTGAACGTCTTAAAAGCATTTCAAACTTTTCTCATTTTCACAGTAATCATACAGTCCTCTGGTGATAAGTATGAATTCTCCTAATCTGATTAGTTCTTAATTATTCACGAGAGACACAATTAGAACCCTACCGGTATGTTTTATTACCCAAACAGAAAGAGGTATCGTTTTTTTAAGGCACAGTCTACCACCATAATCCATCCTACAGTAAAGTGTTTTTCCTACACTGAGTAAATGGTGGATTTAACGTCGTAAAGATAAAAACGGATGAATGAAGAGAAGAGAAGAGAAGAAGTGAAAGAACAAGCAATAACGTCATAATAAGACAATAAATTCGATAAATTGTTCAAAGCTTGTAAAGAGTCGACCGGTGGTATTTTGTGGATTCTTGAAAAAAAAAAAATCCACCCCAATCTTTCTATCCAAAAAGGGTGGGAGCGCCCAAGTAAAGTATTTCTATGTATATCGGTTTACGCGACTCGCGTACAACTTCCCGGCGATATGTCTTCTTCAGGATTGTATAAATACTCTAATCTAGAAGTGGAACGTGCTTCTCCCTTGGATACCCAAGGGAAGCCCAAGATTTATCTCCTAGGATAATCCATTTAAAGAAGCAGCGCCAAGTCGCGCATCTTTTAACAATTTTATATATAAAACCCTTTATTTGACATTCTTCCACTATTTACTCTTCCCAGAGCCATTCACCGAGTCTGCTCTAATAAATTTCAGGACTGTACCCCATCGTACTCTGCTGCAATCATCAGACTGAGATCATGCCATAAGATAGATCATCATCATCTTATTAAACGGGATGCAGAGATTTTACTTCGTCATTGTCATCGTCTTCTTTGGTGGTCCAGCAAGAGTCGATGCGATGCACGACGTCTATTTGAAATACGTTAAAGGGAGGGACGTCATGATGGTCCCTGAGATCAGCTTCACGGCTATCGTGATCCGTGAGTATGTCTATGGTACCAAGAAGTCTGCCTGGGGGATTCACCCACTGATATTTCTTCTTATTTCAAATTTCCATATAACCCCGCATTTATTTTTCTCCTGATGTATCTCGCTGTCTCATTTGCGCATCGTTGGTGGCCTCCATTTCTCTGAGCACCGAGCTATCCTGAGGTCTCGACACGAGCCTTGAGGCCACAAGGCAAGGTCTGTGTCTTCCTAAATGGCCGCGACCGAAAGAAAGAGGTCTGAGAAGGCGTTTATAGGTTCATTCTATGTGACAACGGGGTCAGCAATCAGGGCTCTAAATGTCTCTTAACTTAGTGGCACGAGGTAGGCTGAAAGGGAGGAAGCAGGGGACGTGACCCTTCATACACAAATCAAAGGATTTAGCTTGGTTTGGCTTATTAAGATTTATGAGCTACTGTCGGGGTTTGTCGATACGTTAGAATCACAGGACTCTTCGGCAACTATGTTCTTACTAGACAAAAGTTTATTGTAGTTTCGAAAAATCCTATTATTCAAGAACAATTGAGTTCTGAATCAAACTGGATCCTTACTATACGTATGTCCTCTTTGGGCACTCCTGTAAATGTATTTACTCTCTCGCTGTGCTGTTTAGCAAAATTTATGCTAAATATATGCCATTCTCTATTATCGTCTGGGCAGTTGCACAATTTCCAGACATGTCTTATGTACACGGAGATGCATGCAGTTTACCTTGCTCGGTCCACTACACTCGAAAATACTATCGTTACGACTGGCATATACGTACCTGCAACAGAAAAGAAAAATGGCAAAATGAATTTACGAGGGAATTCGCAGAGGCTGTTAAGAGAGACCTACGCGAATGGCTTGTTACAAGAATAGTTTCTTGTTCGGTGAAAATAGCGAAGAGAAAGAAGAGGTATAAGTAAGGCATATAAAAGGATATAAGAAAAAGGTAGCGTGTCTAATAGAATTCGTTCTACAGAAAAGTTCAAGTATTTGGATTGCGTCCAGTGGCAGTTAACTTCTCATACGGTAGTGCCGTGCCTTGCGCCATGTTTTTATACTTTTTACATTGGCTAGATGCAGCCTGAACGTTGGATTTGAGCCAGTTTGACTCTGGCAAAGAGCGAGAAGCCACGGGGACATTTTGTCAGTGAAAAATAATGTCTCCTCGCCGTTTTGCGGCTCAAGATCAAAGAGCCATTAGTCAGGTTATTGAGAGTGCGTGAAATTTCGACTGACAAGAACTGCAGGCGCTTCTTTATTTTCGTGACTGGACACACTTGTTACGAATTGTAGATACATTTGCTCCTTTGACTTGATAAGTACCCGAGACACGAAGCTTAAACTTGTAAAGTCGCTTCCCATGTAAGGCAGTTCGGTTCGTGGCGTCGCGCCCTTTGCGCACGTGCGTTTCTTAAATTCTCTTTCATAATTTCACTGCCTTGCAATTGCGAGCATTTACGTTCCTCTCGGTGCTAAATTGGCTACACCGGTGCTTGGAGAGTTACGGCAGCTTTATTTTTCCAAGAAAGTATTTCACGACGAATACTTGACGCGTTTGTATCCATAGGAAATTCCATCTGCGGATGCTGCTGCAGGGCATAGGATTAGGATTGAATTTGGTTCGGGCCTTCGTGGAAGAGACATCTCGTAAAGGGTCTGGAAAAGTGGTAAAGGAACGCCGCAAAGTAAAAAAGGGTCCTTTTGTGGTCGCGTAGTTGCGCAATATAAATAAATGGCCGCGGCACACTGCAGAGCTTTGGCTAGGCTTTTGGATCTTGGCCAAAGGAATTTTTTTGGTAGACGCGTTTCGAAGAAAAGAACATTCTGCAATTTTTCTCACTACCGTTGCCAGCTGCATGCGTATGCAATTTGCATTGTAAACAAAAGTCCAATTCCAAGAAAAGACTAGAATTTTGCATGCTCGGAAAATGATATGTCACAAACGTATTATGTATAAAATAATATCTCATGAAATATTTGCAGAGAATATTTACACACGGTAAAAGGTAATACACTGGTACTTTTTGGAAAACGTCAGAGTTCAATATCCTCCCATGGAGTGTATAATAGTCAGAAGGACATACGGCTTCGTACAGCAGCTTCCTCTTATCACGCATTCACCTGGATCTTCGGCATCGAGTTACGTGTAAAATTCAGGCAGCAAGTGGTAGTTATAACCCACGTTACGTTTACTTGCTTATGCGCAGGGGCCTTTGGCCGCCGTCGCGACGCTTCAAAGGGAACAGGTTCGCCCACTATAAGTTTCACCTTCGAAGAGCTTTAAGAGTTAAGAATTCCTTCTAGCATAGAAAGATCGATCCACGATCTTAAGCCGTGCATCCGAAGCCAGCTAACTAACATCTTATCAAATAGACACACATGGACCAATCCTGATGCTGCTACCACACTCTGGTATGCCAGTGCTAACTGAGAAATAAAATAAATCTCATAGAATTACATCCAGCAGAGATCGACCTCTCGCCCCCTTTCTCTGGGCTAATTGATAAAGTCGCCTTTTCATAATGATTGATCGTCCAAGCTGCTTCACTCAGTATAAATAGGTACACTATACCTACTTGAAGCACTCGGATCGCACCTACTGTTAGGTGCAGTACCTGCTCGTAAAAGCATTCAGTACAATTAGCAATGGCGCAAAATGGTTCTCGGCGTCTAAACCGCGCCTTGTTCTCATTGAGGGTTCCGCCTTCAGCTACCCTTTCTTTTACAATGGACTGAAACGACCGTACTCGTAGGACGTAAAAGACCAATAACAAGAGGAAATAGGGAGATGGGGAGATTAAGTAAAACGTGGAATGAGAGTTGTCCATGGTTTCCGTGAGGTCCATCGCAGCGTCCGGGTTTGATCATAGAGGTCAATGAACTCGAGTTCGTCGGTCATACGGAGTCTCTGGTTGCGCACTTGTCTCCCGAGCGATTCCCTTATTTGGATTATCTTGAGGCAAGACAGCAGCTCTTTCTCTTTCTTTCTTTCTTTCTTTCTTTCTTTCCCTCTGCCTTCCTGCTACTTCTACCGTATTGCAACGCTACGCAAGAAGCAAGGTGGCCGTCGCGGCACCGCACACGTGAGAGAGTCCGGAATTTATTATAACTCTGTACCCGTTCGTTCTGTGCGACTCCTCTGCGGGAAGCCGCTGTGTCTTTGAGATCCTTTGCTCTTCTCTCTCTCTCTCTCTCTCTCT
>JARPRG010000658.1:668996-682190 GCA_031001745.1 Hartigia nigra | reverse complement strand
CCGCGGTCGCTTCCCCTGGACACAGGGCGAAAACAGGGCACTACAAAGCTTAACCTGGGCCTAGGGGTTCCTCCCCTGCCCGTACCCATAACCCTTTTTCTCCAGCCCTGTGCCCTTATTAGAAAAATCACGTGAAAACCTTGATCAAAACCTTTGAAAAGCAAACGCTGCCCTCTTCAACCCTTGTCGTTCGCAAGTCGCGTTTGTTGGCCGCAACTAAAGAAAAACGAAATGGCCGTACGTGCTTTTAACGTAAAATATATAGGAGAGTCAATTAAGAAAAAAAAAAAGTCCAGGAAGCACAGTCAGTGTTACCACGCTTCACATAACGTTCAGAGGCACAAAATTAATGACCCCTGTTGGGTTCAGGTGGTTCAAGCAGTAAAATGAAAAAGAAACAAAAAGGAAAACTGCCCAAAAAGCTTTGTGGATTGACGAAAAAGTGTCGCGCCATTGAAAATCCTATTTTCTCATCGACGCGAAACGACTCGACGATGCTTGAAGCGTTATTAACCCAGCGTCGCGACGCTCACCCTGCACAGACTCTTTTAATAAATATTCGCATGATCACCCTTCGTATCGGTATACAGCAATGGCTGCGTCCACCTGCTTATCGCAGTAGGCTGTTGCTGCATAGATAAGTGTACTTGTAAAAGACATTCCTTTGATCCTGTCCGATCGCCAGGATCAGTCGCAGGACATTGACGGCGACTACTCTCTGGGGGCGCAGGTGTTTTCAGGTCTGTTGCTACTAAGGAAACACCTGATACTCATGTCCCGAAAGACTCAGCTTAGTACCTATAGGAGGAAGGTTCTCTCAGCTGACTCTGATCACCTGCCTGGTTAGACTGCACACAGGTCTGGCGTAACGAAGTTGGAAAATAAAAAGTAGAATAAAAGAGTAACGGTAAAATAGCCGCAGAAACGGAAGTCGAGTCGTTTTCTCTCTCTCTCTCTCTCTCTGCCCTGTTGATAATGCAGATACCTATAGCCGCACGTGAAACATTTCAGCAATAAATTAGGGTGCGGCCTGACTCGAGTTTTACTGATGTGTCCTGAACTGTAAAGTCTTCCTTGTTTCGTGTAGGTACTCGAATAAAATGGCGGTAAGCGAAGACGAAGATGCTCCGAACGAGTGACTTTCGAATGGATAAAGGAAGCGGAAGTTGTCGATTTATTTTCTGGAGAGAAAACTTAATTACACGCGACTTAGCGACGAGAGGCATTTCCCTTTCTCGAAGAACTACGTGCCGCTTTTACGTGAACGACTTTGTAGTAGTTTTATAACGCATATTGATAAAGAGGCTCAAGGTAGCGGCCGGATAGCCGCCTGTGAATATATTGAAAAGGATGAAAACTCATGAAAACACGATGAGCGATGAGAAAATTATAACGCGAAGTATAACGAGCGAATTTCTACAATTTCACTTTCCATTATTTCCCTTGTGTAAAGAAGAAGGGTTGCGCAGTTGCCTCAGGGTGCTACCTGTACATTGTATTCTCCCTGATCTTTATGGTTATTGCGGGACCGAAAATTCCCCCCTTTCGGTACCCTCGGTAAACGGGCTCCGAGAATTCCAGGAAAATTTAAAGGGTCTCTTCATTTTCGTTCCCCTGGTATCCCGCCATTTTTCCTAGAAAAGTCAGCCGAGTGGCGCCTAGAATGAAAGTCGAGCCGAAGAATTCGGTTCCTTGGAAATTTTTGAAGAGGATCACCGATCCAATTTTTCAGTATACGCCTACTCTGGGCATCGTGTCTTATTTCGGATGAACCCCCCTCTCACAGTTAAGCCAATTGAATCCCATAAAAATGTGGATATTTCCAGGAGCAGTAATCACAGCGTAATGGTCCGCGCATGGGATATGTTTTGTCCCAGTCGTACCACTACCATAACGACGACAAACGAACCTTGAGTTACGTAAGTGGATAAATTGATGAGAATAATTCGCAGAGCGCTCGCTCGTGTAATCGTCTTCCAATTATCGAGCTAATTGATAATTAGCTTGATAGACCCTAGCCAATGTTTTCAGCTGGTTTGAAAATTCCATGGAAAATACCCAGAGTAAATTCGTTAATTAAAAAAAAACAAACAAACAAACAAAAACAAGATGAAAAATATCGTTGTTATCATTAACACCAAGCATACAAAGAGTTTCAATATTTCGTCCAACAGTCTTCCCTCCCTTCGATGTATTGAGGCTGTAACGAAAGTGAGCAATCAATCGGAATTTGGCATCAAACACTTTTCCCATAGATCAATCCCAACAACAAAGACCGGGAGCCTAATAACGCAGTCAATGAATAATAACGCGCGGAATCACCGCAGGAACATTCGATGCCGTAAAGTCGATAATCCGTTAATCGCGATGGTACGATCGATAATTCACGCGAGGTTTATCCATCCGGTATCGAGTTTCCGGGGGTAGTTAAACGGGACGCAGCATCCCTTCCTTCCTGTAAATTCCCCAAGAAGTCCCCACACGGTATTCGAATAATAATGCCTGAAGAATATAAAAGTGGGCCAGAGAAGCGGGTGCAACGGTCTTTCACAAAGACCCATACCACTGTATCCTCCCCTCAGTCCCTGACTGTGCCGTAGTTCTCCTTTATTTTCTCACTCACTGGCTTCTTGTACCCACTTCCGGTTGCCAGCTGGTACGAAATGTAAGGAGGGGCTGTAACTAAGGCCCTCTGGGCCCATCAGGATCTCCAGTACCTATATGTACGTTCTTCACATGGTGAGGAGGACTCTTCCGTTTAATTTTAGACAGCTTGACAGAAACGGCGGCACGTGCTCACTCGCCTCGCCAGCCGAAACTCGACCAAAACAATAGAGAGGCTCGTTAAGTTGCCCTTACCAGAAGTACCAACCCTAAAATAACGCTATATCTATACCAATATATATATATATATACACAGTAGTTATTGTCAGCTAATATCACGCTGATCATATCCGTGTCAAAGGTTTTAGAATTGCAGGATCAGCTTCCGGTCTTTGATCCACTATCATCCCGAAGTGGATCAACTGATCTTGCTTGGGATATTGTAAATGGGGATTTAATGGTTCCTATAGGTGCATCCTTGGATCGTGGGCTTTAAGTTGCCGGATGTAGGGTAGGTCAGGTAAGAGGGGACCTGCATTGAAGTACGTAAGATGAGTATCTGAATGATGAGGGAAATGGCTTCTATAAGATCTACGATCGTACCAGTTCCTTTTTTTTTATCCTCTCCAGACATTTTTCTCCTGTCTCTTGGCATCTCTTCACGCACCACGTGCTCACCGTTCAAGGGGAACAGATGCTTTGCGATCATTGCTGGATATTTTTGGTCTCCCTACCTTATGCTGTCATCCAAAAGAAGGTGGAGTCAACCAGAGTGAATGCATCTAACGAGCTATTAATAGAATCCAAATAGGAAACAATTTCTAATAGAGCCATTTTTCATTCCACCCAGTCACTACTTTCCTCCATTAACGATTGAACTATGACTTTAGCCATGAACATGAATTAAAAGGACGGGACACTCGTAGACCATCCAGAGAGTAGCTAATGATCATTGATCTCTATGACGACACGAGGAAACTGATAACCAAAAAGATCTTATCTCTAAGGTCAAAGAGCTACAAATTGCCCTGCAGATTTTTTCAATTATTTTCAAAGTCCTTCTTCCAACACTCAACATTTTCCTCTATTCCACTCTATTTCCAAGACGTCTATGATTTATTAGCTACTCAAGCTATCCCTTTGCTTCCAATGGGAGTAGAACGCACTATGAAAGGCGCTGTAGCATATGGTGACATATGTCACTGCGGTCTTAGCGGTTCTTTCATAAATGCTTTGCCTGTGTTTCCCGAAGCGTAGCCAGCGTGGTTTAAAGACATCAAACCCAGTGGCGTGTGCCGACAGGGTTTTTGCTCGTGGAGGAAGAGGTAAGATAAAAAGAAAGGAGGAGTACATCCTCTCGTGGAGCCAAGAGAGGGTCAGTCAGACAGGAGCGAGAGAGAGAGGGGAGAGACTAGGCAGGAACGAGGGAACGTCAATTCAATTAATAAAAATAGTCGTTCAAATAACGCGCCATTTCCTATTTAAATTGGCACGTGCGAAATTGCCCGATAGTCTAATTTTGAGCGAGCTGTCACGTTCGACTTTGCAGAAGAGGAATCTTCGAACACAGTCATTATATATCGGCCCTCGAAGGATGTAAAAAAAGGATAAAGGAAAAAATGTTGGACGAAGAAAAGAAGACCCTATCATTGGTTAATTAATCACTACAAGTTGAACACCTGCCCATGACTTACGAGTCTGTTATTAACAAGCATTACTCGCTTGTAAGACTGGAGGAGGTCTGACAACGACCTCTGACCTCAGCCAAGAAGAGAGACAGGGACTCCAGGCGTTTATTCTGGGCTTACGGAATTGTCCAAGTTGTTATCTTATATATTGCCATTCTCAATATAACGCAATTACTCCAATAGTTCAGAATCCAGAAAATGTCCTGTCGTTACTTTCGTATTCTCTGAGAAGTTTTCCAAATTAATACGGACTTCGTTAGGACCATTAAAGCTCAGCCGAGAGACTCATTAATGTTGACAGAAGTAAAGGATGAAAAAACCTTATATATATATATAAACAAATATATAAGGACAGGCAGGCAGGTAAAGAACACCCTACACTAAAGTAAACGAGAACAGGAAGGAAGAAGCTTAACGGGACGAGTTGGTTGCGCGTCATTTCACAAATTGCCAATTATTCCAACAAGATTTTATCCCCCGAATTTCACAGCCCAGTTGGGTTGCCCTAACCGACACAATTTTTCAAGTTCTTTCTCAAAACGAAGATTCGTACCTGTTTTTCCCGGCTTTACAAGTTTCTCGTTGGAGCACTGGAAAATTTCTTACGCGTCATTCACACGCGTGTTATCTATACCATCCACGCTATACGCGTTTTAATAAAAAAAGCTCGTAATAAATATAATAATATCTTTGTCTAGGAACGAAAAAAAAAAAGAACAGCCTATAGTCAAAGCTTTGACTCCGTGAGTGGAATTGATAAGGAGAGTAACGTAAACCGTGCCGAGTTATATCGTATCGAGCTTATCGAGAAACGCCATTAAAGCATCGGCAATAAAAGTAAACGTAACTCAAGATCGCAAAGGCATAGTATACTATAGAGTATAGGCATACATTGCGCAGAGTTCAGTGACGTTCTCCCGATTCCATCGGGAATTCCGGTTTAGCGACTTGCCTACTGTATTCCGATTGGATCAAAGGATTCTCGAGTTATCGGAAGTCCGTCCATTACAGCGCCAAGGAAGGAATTCACGTCTGATTTACAGTCCGGTCATGTTGAACGAAGATTTTGATAATTTGACGTAGGTTAATTACCGATTGCTAATTAGTGAGCACAAGATAAGATAAACATTAGTTCGAATTAAATGTCTTCTCTGACGTATGACTATGACGTGTGCCTAACGTGGTTTGTGACGTTTCGAATTCTCCGCGTTCCTTTGTATCCGATCGTGACGCTGCTATAGTCCCCGTTTGGTTAATACATTTTCCTTGGCAATAATATAAGACCTTGTAGAATTTGGTTTGCCTTTAAAGCCAAATATGCGAAAACCTGTTTTCGCATTTCGCCACAGTGGTCGACTATAATCCTGCTTGTTTTGGCACTCGGAGCATTGATAAATCTTTGGACTTCGTTAGAGTGTCGAGGTGTTAATAATTACGATAGCACAAGAGAGTCAGGTTTATCGGTACGAGAGATAGAGGTGATTAATATTTATACGTAGGAACGAAGTTTAATTAAGATATAGTCTGTTCCAGCTTACTCGAAGAAAGTCATTTTCATGAAGATTCAATTAACTCTCGGTATGCTGATTATAGCCGAATCGAAGGAGATCAATTGCGAGTCGATTAAATCGATAGAACTCGAAGAGATGATTGAACGGAGTCTAGAGTAGTGAAAAATGCTATTGAAACCCAAAGTGAAAAAGATTAAAGGAACAAGTTAAAGCGAGTAAGACCTTTAATTGCTTTCTCAGGTCGACTGTCGGGGAATCGTAAGTGTTTTCGTATTTAGCGGTTCGGTGCCAAAGACTCAGCGAGCATCTTCCCTGTTATTTCAAAGATTGACGTTCCCGCGTTGCGGCTTCGAGCGTGGGAGAAGAGAATCCGACATGATTGGTGCCTCGAAAGTCTTTAAAAAAAAACCTCAGCATAGTATCACGCCTATCGCACCCATCACTACCATAGTGTAATTGCTGTCTGCTCTCCATAGACGCTGTAAACTATACAGAGTGTATGGAGTGTAGAGACAAAGCCGAGACCTCAGCGCCTGAAAGACGGCAAAATACTCTTTAAGAAAATTGTAGATCCAATAAATTCCCTAGTACGAGTCCGTGTCGTATCGATCGGATCGATCTAGCCCATTTAGGCAGCCATTAAAGTCTCTACAATGATTTCTATACGTTTCTTCGGCTACCTCGTGTCGATTTTCTCCATTCGTGCAAAGTTCGCAAAGTTACGTGCGTGATTCGCGTTACGTGCAATTACGCAAATGGGATCGTGGCTGATCGCGTTACGTCGATCGATACGATCCAATCATGACCCTAGAGAATTTAACGACTTGTGTACGAACGTCTATCCGCATGCCGTGGTATTATTGCGCAAAGGATAGAATCAACGAAAGTCTCTCGATAAAGAATAAAAGATCACCCTCTTCTCCGAACGTGAATTCTAAGTGTATATTCTTTGGTTGGCAATACTGTACAGATGAATTCTAGGGAGATACGCTAGAAGGAACTTGTAGACTTTTGACCCATTGGCTCATGGGACTTCTATATCCATAGCTAACGGCAGTAGCTGAGACTTTCTATTCCCATTTCATGAAGGTTCCCGGCATTAGATTCGTAGAGGCACAGTGCGCCATTAGAACCGACATAGATATTGCGCTTAGGAGACTTGGCGGTGGGAGAAGAAAAGAATTGTGCAATATATTCCCAGCTTATCCTCAAGCCATATATATATACTATCTCTTATGCTTCTTTAGTTTCTATTTCTTTCCCCCCCCCCCCGCCCTTGTTTCCTACTTTTCTTTCTATTTTAACATTCTGCAAAAACGTCCAACGCGTTAAATAAAATTTCCAAGATGCAACTGCACTTCGGAGATACAAGAGTCAGCTGGGTCCTTCCTTGCGTCTTATAGGTAAGGGATGAGCAGTTCGTTTCGGGGTAAACTTTAGAGACCCCATGTGACCCGAGACACCCTAGACTTCCCCTAGGCTAGAATTCCTGGTTAGGGAAGCCTCAGCTGTTTGCCGATGGAAGCCATAGGACAGTTTTACACTGGCTCGTGCAACACTTCTTGGATTATGGTGCTATGGTTCTATGTTAATATGGTAATATGGCAAAGGTAGTAGGCGTGCGTTAAAAAGAGTATTTAAAAACAAGCAATGTACCAATGGATAGCAGTGGACGTTTTGGTAAGGTAGAGTTCAATATTTTTAAAGATCTATTTTTTGTTTTTTAATGGCAGCTTCTCAGTCAGTCCAAGTGCACAGTCTTAGTACGGAAATGGTTAATTTGTCATTTTTGAGAAACCATTGCTTGCTCTCCGCCCGACCTCTTGGGAACAAGGGACTCTTTGTCGGGTCGGATAGAGGCTAATCCACCCTGGAGAAACTCGCTTTTAACCCTGAGCAATGTTTCCCACGGTGCGGCAGGTATCGTAACGCATTCTCCCTCAGGAGTCTCGTAGCAGCCTCCCTTTAAACTTTTCTCTCTTGGACTCTGAAAGTCTGCTTTGATCTTTCATCTTCTCAGAATCACTCCACGAAGACAGTGCCGACTACAAGTCGAAAATGGCACGAACGTGCCCGAGTACCTTTGATACTTGTCAAAACAAAAATATTTCGTAAGGTCCATTTCCAAGGTAAAAGACTCTCAAACGGTCAATTGTTATTAAGAGACAGAAATGTTTGGTACTCGGTACACGTAGAGGCAGACTGTGCTATAGAAATGAGATACGGTATTTAGGTATTTATACGATGGGTCGGTAAGACGATTGGACAAAAAGAAAAAAAACAAAAAAAGAAACGGTACTTTCAAGACTTACGGACTGGAATCTTCTTAGGATCAATCGTCGCCAGACGTTCCTCCACTTTGTCCAGCCTTTGCCGAAGAAGTCCACTTCTGTCAGCAACTGCAGTTAATTCTGAGGTGAGATCCGCGAATATGTCCTCGGCTGTTGTGAGGAGTGAAGCCAGTTGCTTGAGGGATGCTGTAAGGGCACCGTGTGCTACAGCATCCATTTCCGCCCCCACAGGCCATTCCTGTGCAGCCGCCCCCGGGGGCACGTGCCCCCGGCACACGTAGCGCGGCTCTATCTTGCGTATCACGAACGGCATGCTTTCCCGATTGCGGCACACTTTCACACATAACAACGAAACACCCAACAAAATTCCTTTTTTTTTTTTCTATTTATTTCTTTATTCCAAAATCAAGTCTCCGGAGACTCGGTATAGCTTCTTCTCTCTCTTACGTATCTTTAGCATACAACGATTTTTTTTGGCTACAGATATTTTTTAAATTCACTTCACTGATTTCCTTTTGTGCTTTGTCTTATTTTCACGGTTCTGCTCGCAACGTTGCTTTTACTGTGTTAATTGTAAACCAGTCACTTGAATTCTATAGGAATACCTTACGGCGCACTTTTAATAACTAGTCGATATGCTACATCCTTCACGGTGTAAGATTTCGCGGATGTAACGAGACATTCGTCACTCCGCTGTATTTTATTTGTCTCGTTGTTTCCTCATCGCTTTCACGTGTCCCGTCATGTTATTCTCGGCTTTCAAGGACTCTTCATTGGCGTTACGTCGTTGCGAGCGACGCGACGGTCGTACGCGAAGTGCCGGCCGGCCGGCTACGGTTCCATTCAGTTTCAAAGTAAGTGCCGCCCTTCTGCTGCTACGTCATTGCTGTTGACACTTGCGCCATCTTCTTTCGGAGGAACGTACGTCACGGATGTATCCTCCGAGATGAATCTGTACCATTGGAAGATCGTAAGTAGAAATTTCCATAGGTAGATAACTTGACTTAAAAAAAATGTCTACCTTATCGATCATGTCGGTAACTTCAAATATTATAGAATGCTCGTCGACCGATGACGCTATAGTTTTTCTGGCTTTCTTCGCTTTAGGTTGCTAGTATTTAATCGAGAGAGATTGTGAGAAGAGTTTCCGGATGTTAAATTTCGTAATATTTTATTAACAAAGCGTAACAGTCAATAAACGAGTAATACCTCTTTCAAGATAACAAAGACATATTAAATGAAAATACGTACGATACATTAAATTCTTATTGCAGCATACACTTTCGGTCAAACTTATTTTGACTAATATCTAATATCCAGTCTATTATCTAACACAGACATCACTACGCACTAACCTCAGCCAGAGGAAAATATACGAAACGCATTAATGCGCGGTGTAAATGCTAATACAATATTATAAACACTTAGCAATCGTTACGATCTCTTTTCTAATCTAGCATGTTAACTAACGACTAACTTTTATTATTGAACACTTGTTCAGACATCAACGCGTTCTGGTGAGACTAAGAAATCCGATTGAAGTTTCTCACAAAACTATAATTGCAAGATTAAACGTACGACTTAAATAAAATAATAATTGTCTGATATCGTTCACTTTAATTTGACGTCGGGTTCGTTAACGAATGTCGCAAAGTGGTTTCTCTTTTGAACGTAACGACGGGCATTGAAAGTTACTGAAACAAGATGGCAGCGCAAAATCCTCGATAGAAACGAATGGATTTCCCAGTCTGGCCGTAACGGAACATACAAACTTGACAACAAGGTATTTTACATTGCAATTTGCTAAGGTTTATACGGGAGCTAGAAGTAAAGACGCTAGCGAACTTCCAAATGGTTTAGAACATTAGTTAAATCGCAAGACTCAAGTAAATACACGAAGCTAGATGAACTAATGGAGTACTACGTTTAGTACTTCTTCTCTATGGACTGACATTCAATGGAAAACGGATCAGTGACGTATCGTTCTCTAGGAGTAGAATCTTCCGTCAACTTCTCCAAGTGGAATCTGAAGTGGAAGAAGTAGAGCGAAGTCAAAGAAGTTTCATGAAAAGTTAGCCCTTGTACTTTCATGGACCAAAAGTCCTCGCTTTTTATTTGATTCGGTGGGCCGGAGAGCGCGAAATACGAAATTATAAAATATCTCATTACTTCGTGAGTATCTTCGTTATTCTGTTTGGTAAAACAGCTCCACTTGCGCCAACGTATCTTAGGCTTAGAGAAAGCCACGATAATAAGACAAATGCCGACTAGAATTGATCGTTCGCGATCGAACGAGAGTCAATGAGTAAAGGAGTAGAAGCTTAACGATTATAGACAAAGAGATTGGTCGATCTTCACTCGAGGAATTAACAAACGCATCTACTATTACACACGTGAGATACATGATTTTTTTTTTTTTTACCGATATGAAGGAAGGAAGAGTGATAATAAAAAAAAAAAAATGTTTTTTTTTTTCTTTTTTTTTTACTTGTCATAAAAAGCTATTAAACTCTTCCCTGACTCTTGATTAGCGTTAACTTAATTATTATACGTTAATTTAAAGGCTGCGTCTCTTTTGGAGATCTCTCTATTGCGTAATATCACGTCAAAAGTTTTGTTTTTTCTTTTTTTTTTTTGTTTTCCTTTTCAAAAATACAAAGAATTCATGTAAATAAGATCTTTCCGAGAATCCTCAAGCGTTACGTACAATCGACTAACGAGGTTTTCATGAATTATCAATCGGAATATCACGTATATTCATGAATTACAAAGCGGATGTCTTATCCGATCGAAATACCTTTGGCGATATTACGTAAAAAAGATTTTGCACGCGCTACACATACTTAACAATAATTACAGCACGATACCTTAATTTTAGCATACCTATACACACTCTTTAAACACATTAGGTAGATCTCTCATATCTGACATCAATATACGTATTTTAAATAATCAGCCATGTACGCCGGTACGACAGGACATCGTCAATGAATATTTTTCATACTTTATCAATATTTTTATTAATATTCTATCAGCTGTCTTCTGTCCTGTACAGATCATTCCAGTCTACGAGGCTTCCCTAAGGACTATGCGTACGATATAAATTTAAATAACAACTTGATCGTCGTTAATTATATAAATTAGCGCAAAACACATACGCACACACACACGCCACGTATAAACTTTCAAATCTATTTGGTACTCTCCTAGTTTTTTCGAAAAGGCGAGCACACTGGCTATGTTTTTTCAATTCAAAGTCATTGCATTGAGTATAGGTAGATTCTCTCGTACACGTAACTTGCTCTCTCTCTACTTTACACCAATATACTTTTCGCGGGTGCCCCGGAGTCAGTATTGGTCTAGGAGACAATTTCGCGGAAAGATATTACTCCGCCGTGATAACGAATATTTTGCGAAATATATACTGCAGATAGAATTTCCGTAATATTAAGAAAAAAAGAATTTCTTAATACATAATTAAATTTGTTTTCTGATTCTTCTTTTCTTTTTCTTCGGTCATCCCCCATTTCCTCGTAAGGGAGGTGACTGTTGGATTTTGATTGATATTATAATGACGAAAATATGGTAAATTGAGGAAATAAATCTGTCGTCGAATGAAATATACAAAATATGATTTTGGTATGGATTATTTGATCTTTAATATAATAGTCATTGATACGGTAGCTCTGCTTGTTATTTTACTATGTGTATCTCTAATGCTAATCGGAATAGTTATGATTGTTATGAACAAAGCTAAATACTCACAATGAACATTGAGAAAAGACTTTAAAAAGTGTCTAGTCGAGCCGCTCACAGATACAGCTCACTGTCAATCTGTCAATCTTCATTTTTCGATAATCATTGATTATTCAATATTGACAGTATCAAGCTTGCGATCCGTCACGAGTCTCTCTACGAAATACAGATATATCATTAGGATTAGGTATTTTCAATGGTGGTTGTGGTAGGTCATTATTGACAGTATTTTTTTTTTAATATATTTAAATTCCATAGAACAGTTAAGGTAGGTAGAGGGGAGACACAGTGAACTAATCGTTGCCGGACATTAAAATGTCGCCCAAGGTGTTAAGCCGGTAGCATTGCATTATTAATGTCCTGGACAAACGTTTATTTTGTATTTTGATTTCGGGCTGTCAGCCATTTTGATATGCTATTTATATGCTATCAGTAGATATATCTTAATAACTTTGGGCTTAATATTTATTTGATTAAAAGTCCCGAGTAACGATTACTTCTTCGATCATTCTTTACTCGAGATGTTATATCGATACTAATGACATATACTCACGCACACATGCTCCTTACAGGTATCGTACACACGCACACATATATAGTCACCACATAGAAAGAAGAAATGGTACCTCTAATTCTTTGAATATCCTTTATCCTTTCCTTTTTCGAAAATTCTCCTCCGTCGTTTTATTTGATTGACCGTCTCGTTACGTCGAAGCGTTCTTTTGAATTTGTCTTTTTTTTTTGGAATTTCCCTCTATTTTACTGTTATATATGTACGCTTTGAATTACGTGGCTAATATTTAATCTTCGTATTTAAATAATTTATCGGTATTAGGTACGCGAGTGATTCTAGCATTTTTGAAAAATGTCAGATTTTCGCGCGAAAATTCCCGGACTTTATGAGCCACGATACTTTGTTACACGCAAATTGTATCGAACAAAGTATTATATGTATTATATATATATATTTATATGAATGTACTTACCGCGATATGTTAATTATCAAATACTGATATTCATTTGCATTCTTTTATTACGACGTGCCCGTATAAATGCTTGAATTACGCGATCCGAAAATTTTGCCAATTTTCAAGCTGAACGCATTCATTTTCGCTGCGTCGAAACGATTGGCCAAAAGAATCGTCGATTTCCGATAAGTAGAAGGACAAAAAAATAATCTTTATCGGATAAAATAATAAATTACAATAAAATAAAATTTTTCTGATTTTTGAATGACGTTCGGCATCAAAATCGTAAAGCTCTCTCGCTCTCTCTCTCTCTCCACATAGGCGGTACAATCGATATATTATATCTCGATAATTATAAATTTTTACGCACACGCGC
>JARPRG010000658.1:656255-667501 GCA_031001745.1 Hartigia nigra | reverse complement strand
GGACATGTAATTTATTTGACAGTGCATCGGACCCGGGTAATAATAAACCCGGCAGCAAAGCAACTCGTAACGTGATGCTGATTCGTTGGTCCAGCGTAAAAGGCAGGAAGGCGTCTCTATCTATATCTAGTATGTACTTTAAATATAGTGATACGACTTCGAATCTGTCGTGAGAATAAAGACCCGAGAGAACGGGGTAGCCCGTCAGAGGAGAAAACCGAACGAGGCGTCTCCACGGGCAAGGGAGGAACCCCATTAGACTCTAGTACAGTGCCCTGTTTTCGCCCTGTTTTCGTCCTGTGTCCAGGGGAAGCGACCGTGGAGGATCTCGATAATTGTTATGCTACCCTATTTGCTAAGAGATGCTCTCGATGTAGTTAAAGGGACTCGGGTAAGTGCGCTGTAGTTATCGGATAAAAAATCTCGAGCAATTAAAATTATTTATTCGGGAAATTGACAGTTGTCAAGTCAGTCTGTCCCGGGACACCGGCGAGGTATCTTGGGTCGGTCCGTGCTCCCGTGTTTACAATTTTTCTACCCGTGTTTGCCTGGGCGGCACGTTAAGCTTCTGCTAGTCCGTATAGTCGTGTTATCGTGTAGTGTTCCTGCGTTGGTTCTCTCGTGAAATTAAAGATAGAAGTGTTTTCGGGGTGCATCCTGGTGCCGTGATGATTCGTTACCCGAGGGATAACCCGGGGACAGAGTTCCCTAGTTGCCGAGGATCAGCTGCACCTGCTCCGGTGAGTTGTACAACTTTTATTAATTGGTGTTGGGATTTTGGATAATTCGATAGCCATAGGCGTAGAGTTGTCCGTTTCTTATCCCGATCGTGTTTTCTCGACTTTCGTTTCTTTAATCGACTTATTCGCGTTCTTGTCTGATTAAACTTATTATCGGCTTATTATTCTAAACGATTAAAAATAAATTACGGGTCTTGTAGATGTTTTGAATTGAAAGATGAAAATTCTGCAGGAGATGAAACTTACTTTGAGATCTCTTATGAGATTCCTTAATCCTGAGTATTTTTTGAGGAGCCTGTAGAGATCGTTTGTCATCTGAGTGTTTTCTGCCTCGATCTGAGCCGTTGTCATATCTGCAACAGACATTTAAGATGACTGATCCGATAGATTTTTTACTCTTTTTTTTTTTCACGTAATCTCATTACACTTGATTAGGCTGAATTTCGAAAATATCAATTCGTCGCGAGAGATCATCTCGCTTACCTAAAATCTATATAAATCTCGTCGCTTATTCCATATCGAGTAATAAGATTTTTGACGGTAACAATATGTCACCTGGTGACAGATTGTAGCGTTCGATCGTTCGAAAGAGGGAGAAGATGGCGAGTAGCTTATCGTAATTAAATATTAATTTGTCATTAAGGCTTCTCGATATCGTTTAATTAAACGCTCGGTCGAATTGCGTAAGGTATTTTCTCCCCTTTGTACATCTAATAAATTAACCACGTGTACAATGTGCTTCTGGACTGATCTTGAGTCTATGTTGGTACACGTGTTCCGTATGTATCTACAGTGTCCCACCCTTACCAACACGCAGAACTATGTAATACAAAAGTTGGAGCCGTCTAATGGGTATTGGGTGTCGCGACGAACAATTTATGCAATTAGTCTGCGTTTTTTTTTTCAATATTCCTCGTTCGCAAACTGCCAGTCTCCGTCGATAATAAGACTGAGACTCCACGAGATTGGCGAAAGTGAATTTTCCGGCTTGCACAGAGTCCGCGCGCGCGCGTCATGCTGGCAAATGAATTACAGGCGAAAGAAGGGAAATTCAAAGAAAATCCAATCGGCCGTAACAAGATTGATGTATCAAAGATTTTAATTCGACGTGTCTGTTGTTTTTTTTTTTTTTTATTGTTTTTTAATCGAGGTAAAAGTCGTAAAAGAAATAGCAAAGTAATATTAGAGCAGCAGCAGCAGCAGTAGCAGCAGTAGTAGCAGCAGTAGCTTCTGTTTTGATTCGTCAACCGAACATTTTACGACGCCTTATTTTTTTATGAGCATTCAGTGGACGCTCGAGAAACGTTGCGTCGCGACGCCCTTGCTGTACATTTTATAATTTATTTCATTATCCAGGTTCCTTGATGTGAATTAACAGTTTTACCGTAAGTAACGTGTTTGCAAAGAGGAAATGTATGACCAGTGTATAGGACCGTTCATAAATAAAAGGCAGTTCCTGTGCAACCAAGCATCGGTTGGATATCACGAATTTCGTATCAAAGGGAGACTAGTTACTCTGTAATAATTCCGCTCCGTTTAATCGTCGTCCTGTCTCTTGTAGGATAATAGGAAAATTCAAAATTGTCCAAAATCAAAATTCGCCTTTTGGACCACCAGGATAATTCTCGAAGGTAATAAATCATTGAAATAAAATAATTGATTGATGACACATATTAATTATCCGGAGGATCTTTCGTAGGCTACATATATTAAGCCTACAAAAGACAATGATGCACGAGCTCGTATCGATCGATTTTATCGAGTATTGATTTCACGACTACGGGACAATGAAGATTGTCATACCTTTTATTTTTTTTGAGGAGGATTAAATTCTACGTTTATCGAGTGCAGGCTTTTATCTTAAAAAAAAAAATCACTCTACAGCTCAACATAAAAAATATCTATTCGATAGGAGTGCATTCATCCCTTAAATCGGCTTATCAATGGGAATCCTCAGGATTGACCCGATGACCCTATCGGTAGATGAAGAACGGAAACACGTGTTTCAGGGGTTCCATATATTATAATTAAGTTGGTATAGGTTACTCCAGTGTAAGTGATGCTGGTTAGAGGAGCAACCACATAATGGCGAGGTTGGTTGGAAATAATGTTTTCTGGATAGTAAACCGGTAAGATCGGTAGTCTCCCGCTTGCTAGCGAGCTATTAATAGATTAAATTGACTGTTAAATCGAAGAAAAAGAAAGGGTGGCGAAGGGGTGTAAACGGTTACAGATTTTTTGTATCATTCAAAGTTACCTAAGAAAACACGTCATTCGTGCCGTCACGTGTTTATAGAGGCTACTGGTAGCTAAAAATGTTTTCTACAGGACAATGTTGTTGTTTTTTTTCTTTTTTTCATAATTTTTTTGAGAAACGCTATCAGTGATTTTATCACTGGCGCGCAAGTCAACTTACGTATTCCACAGGCTGCTTCGCTCTTAGCGAATTTATTCTTATGAAAATTGACAGCCCGATTCGAGCATATGGGACACGGTAGTCTGGCAAGAACTTATAAAATCTCTAGAAAGCATCTTCTTTCGAAGAAAACGTGCTTTTTTTTCTTTCTTTTTTCTTTATCACTTCCTTTACCATTTCTCCAATCCATCGCTTTTTTTTTCTTATTTCCAAAAATCACTGTACCGTACGAGCACAGATGTACCGCCTACGTGACCTGTGAAAAGTTGACCCGGCTTCTACAGGTCGAAGCTTTGCAATGGCACTCGAAGTCGAGGGATTCCTGTCTCACTCGAGGATGTAGTATTCAGTTCTTACCACAAGACGGATCGCAGCATCCAAGATCGAGGAGACACACGAAAATAATATATTATTCATGGCTGGAAACTTTCCAAGAAGCGACTAAACTCGATCGTACGTTCGACTACTTCTCTACTGCCGGTCCATCTTGTCTTTCCTTAACACGAATATCCTCGAGGAACTTGAGTGGATTCTCTATCCTATCGCCAGTAGTCTGCTAACGTAGCTAACCAGACGTAAAATGACGTCTCGTACGTAACGCGAAGACTCGAAGAAATTCCACAGAGCTCCAGTCTCCTGGACTCGTTAGATTATTAAACGTTTGTCGAGCGATCTGTGTGGCTGCAGCTATTTTTTTTTTATAAGTTATTTTCCTGAGACTCTGGACACCCGATGAAATTCGAGCGAATCACTTCTCGCTTCTGATATTCGATTTGCTATAACGGAAGTGGGTTACGTAAGACGCTGAGTGGAGACAGTCAATATTTACCGAGGTTTATTTTGCCGGCTGTCAGTTTAAGCTAGCTCACTGGATCCGGGGTTATTTCATCTAGTAGAAAGCGCCAGAGAATTTCAGACGGAATCGCGTGGATGCTCGATCGACTTGGTGGAGGATGGGGCTTTGGGGGGGGGCGAGTGGTGAAAGAGGATAAGAAATCAAGGTGAAAGGACACACATCCTGCGCGAATCACGTAAAGGATTAAGAAAAAGTGTCGGTACTGTTGTCGCCTTGTACTGGGACTTTCGCGTCGATAGAAAATCGCGAAGGATAGATGCACAAGAAAGAAAAGAAAAAAATCTCGTCGCTGAGAATTTATTGAAATTTATCGATAATCCGTAATAATCCTGTTGGAATAAGATAAAAGGTATACGAAAGTATTATCTAGTAGTTACATACTTTATGGTTTTAAAGAAGTAAGTGGGGAAGCTTTATTTAAGTTTTTGAGACTTTAATCTTGGTCCGGACGTAGTCTATAAACATATATATATATAGCCACACACGGATTTAATCGATTATTGGAAATCGGTAAAACGATACGGAGGATCAAGCAGTAAGATTGCACGTAGATCCTACACAGGAGGGTCAGCCTGTTAATTTCGGCTCAACGGAAGGATCGGTTAGTCCTTTAGATAATCCAGTAAAGTATCCAGCATCCAGAGATGCTGGAAACAATGGGAATAAATGAATGCTTGTTTAATTCGATGTTTCTATCTGCCAATCTGCATCCAAGATCTTCTTAGTGTCGAATTATTGCATGAGCTAGAAAGCAAAGAAGAGTGGAGTACCTGTTTAGTTAATCCGATCTCCGCTAGAGTACGATAATAGGTATATCTATAGCTTGCATAAGCACAGCAGCCTCTCACAGGACTGACTAGTCGTCCCTAAGAAGGTCTGGTAGAAAAAAAAAAAAAAAAAACTGAAAAAAATGAGCTAACAGTATACAGGGTGATTCAGAACTAAGGCCAAAGCTTGAACAAGCGTATTCGTGACGACGAAACGAAGAAGAGGCCGTTTTTAAAGATTCTGTGCAACCAGTAGTTTCTGAGCTATTTAAGGTAAAAGTTAGAGAGCTATGAGGTGTCAGATCCAATATGCTGGCATGCCCAGCCAGGTCCCAGGAGGGCACTTTTTTCTTTTCACACTTTTAAAAACGGCTTGAATGCGCTTGTGCGTGTCTTTGCCTTACTTTTGAATCACCCCTTATAGGTATATAGTATAGACAATACGTGTACAGTACTACGTGCAACATACTTTCGAGTCTTTCGATTCGTTCCCTCTTGTTTTCCGCTTCCTCGGCAAGTCGCGCCGACGTCTTCACACCTTCGCCGCTTTTATGCGTTTTCTCCATAATGGCGCAAGCTCTGAGAACGAAGGCCGGCACCGTCTCGTGTTTATCCTGTCGTGGAATGTCCACCAGAATCCAGTACTGAGTCTCCAGTTTTATCACGTCCTGAAAAGAAGTCCGAACGTACGTACGTTTATACGTAAACGTATTATCGCGTGAAACGCATTCGTATCGTACGTCTAACGAGTTCAGGAAACAATCTACTTGAAGTTCTCTTACACGCTGCAGTCCTTCCTTTTCCCCATAGCTTCTCTCTTTCTCTGTCTATTTGCTTTTGCTAGCTTGCTCGTTTGAGACTCCAATATATATATATTTTATTTTTAATAGAAATTTTGTCTTACCTTTATCATGACTTTTAGGATGTTGTACCGTTGGAATACATTGCGTACTTGCTTGCTGTCCGTGTACTTGCACATTAGACCGACAAGGGCGCGTTTCGCGGTGTCGTAGCTTCCGTCTAATCGTATCCTTACTGCTCTAAGTCTCTCATTAGTCTCTATGACTTCCTCTTTCGTTTGTCCACCTGATCAGTGATAATCGAATTAGAAGAAAAAAAAAAAAAAATAAATAAATAAATCACCTTCGTATAGATTATCATCGATAGATATATTTCAGGTAATAAAAGTTAATTTCTTAATTAACTTAAAACTTTGCGATCGTCCAATGAACTCTTCTTGTATACAAATCGAGTGGACTTTCTCAGCGTAATATTGCCTTTATTACATAAAGTTCGATGCACACTGGCTATTATTTTATATTCTCTGATATCTAATACGTTACCGAGATTGGCCCTCTAGCCGTTTTCACACTGGGAATCAAATCTCAATATTTTCGTTTTCATTATAGCAAATTCAAATATTCGAAGATCGAAATTGAATATTCCTGTAAGACTGGCGGACTTTTTAAATTCGACTAAATGCCTCGTTCGCCATTTGTAACAGCTGGCTGCTCGTGGCATGAAATTTAATAGGAACGCGGAGCTACGTTACCGTGTATACACAGGAAGTTAACGAAATTACTGTTAGCCATGTTGGCGAGCCTTGTAAATTTTTCACGTACTAGTTATTCGTCCCTGTTCTATATCAAGGAACGTTACACCATTTTACCCTTAAATGCCTCGACTTAATTTATCCTGGCATTACATAACCCCCTCTCCCTTGCATACCTACGTATATCTATATATATATATATTAACATTTATGATATATCCAAGGTATAAGATAACCTTACGACTAATGCTTTATCATCTGGAAGGGTATTTCAAGTATGCATAACCTGAATGCCTAATGCTATGGAGATTCGAGACAAACTAGAAATTCCTTGGGTTTAGCAGAAACCGCTGATTAGGCTGGACTGGCTTCTAGTTTAATTTCAATTTAATTCAGTCAAACTGGTCAAATTTCTCATACATTTTCATTAGGTTGGATTTACAGTGGAACGAACGACTGAACGTAATCTAACGTAAGGTATCGGGTATACGATTGGCGCTAAGTGTACTTTAGTTATTTTTTTTTTCTTCTTATAAAAAATTAATTTTTCTTTACTTACTCGAGGTACCCTCGTCCTTGACATCCTGGACGATTCTTCTGACGCTCTGAGTGAATTTTCCCACCAGGTTAGTGCCAGCTGAAACACCGAACATCGAGGCTCCCTTATAGTGCTTTCACGTGCCATCTTAGGTCAATGCGTGATTAGGACGTTCAGATGGTAAATACGTGTGACGTTCAGGCATATCGCAAGGTTTATTAGTCTTAAAGTTGGCAGAACTTATTGATCTTCCCGTAAATCAGATTTTCGCTCTTGTACTTGGCCAGGGAAATGTCTCTTGCTCGCGCCCAGGAGCCTTCGGTCCTTCGACAGGCAGAGCAAACAACATTCTCAAAGGAAATGGCGGAACAGGAGATTTAGCACAGGAGGGCACCGTGGAGAAGCCAGTGTCAATGCTGAAGAAATCGATGAAAGTTCGTTTCCTGCGACCCCTGTTAGGCTTAGCCAATCTTCAAAGCAGACAAAAGTCTTGAGTCTCTATCGGGGGATGCGAAGCGGAAAGACGTTTTCATGATTATCAGGCCGAAAAACGAGAGCGAGAAAATCGAGACTATCGTGCGAACGTCGGAAGAAGAGGCTTGGCAAATCTGTAGTACGAAGTAACTCGGTTCCCTGGTGATCGAGCAAACATAAAATACGTAGATCGCGAGAAAATGAAGTATTTTATTTGAGAAATTCGTAAAAAAACAAACCAAAAAGTCGTGCATTTTTCAAGAAAACCCTCGGTGAAAAGTGAAATTTGTTTCTCTAGAAAAAGGACAGATCTACCCGTGGAATCTGGTGAATCTCTTGAGTTTCGGCTTCGGAGGAGCGTGAAACGTTTGGCGCGCGTTATCTCGCAGGCGGAAACGTGCCGGAAACGAGAAACAGCCGTTCGCGTTTCCCTCGGCGAAACAATATTTTGTTTGAGTTGTTGGTACGCCTGGTAATGTTTCGAGGGATTTGGCTGAGAGGGAGGGACGTGAAGAGAGAGGGTGACTAGTAGCTGGTTGCTCAATAGATATATGCATGCTGGGGGAAGCCGAACAATGGGGTTAGAGAAGCTCTCGATATCCGTATATAGGTAAACATACGTACGTGCATGACGTGTCTCTATAGATACATCATACGTGGTTTACCTAAAATCTGGTCTTTTGTGCAGATAAAACACTGGTCATCGTACTTTTCATGATTACCTTTATCAGAGTTAGCGAATACACTTTCAAAGGACACATGTCGAACGTAAGAAAAAAAGACGTGTATGCACGTGGGAATTCATAGGAAAAGAAATGTCGTAGATTGAAAGCAGAAAAAGTATATGCAGCGTCGAGACAGAATAAGGCGTTTTGTGTCCTGGCGATTGGCATCCTGCCAGGACCTCGTTGACGCGTTGCTTGACAGTTGGCAATAACATGGGAACTCAAGGGAAGAAGTTGGGCTTTTCCTTGGAATCGAGAGAGATTCTTTTACGGGCATTTTCAAATTGGACTGATAATCTTGGGTCGAGTATTTTGCCTGCACGCGGAGATTCTTCTTTTCGAAAACAGTCTTGATCGGAAATAAGGTCTCTGGTGTCTTACGTAATCCAAGCTCACCTGACTATATTTATATGTATCTTGGTCCTTCGGAACTTTGTCCTACGGGAAAGCGGCTGAACGATACGCATAGCCAATGGCTAAGGTCCTGATGTCGTATCGAGAAGATGGGAATGCTTTGGGATTTTCCTGGGTTTCTTGGGATAAATGTCTTTTCCTACCCTTGCCTAAAGGGAGTAATTTGACTAGAAGTTATTACTTGAATATTTTTGAGGAGAAGAGCGCGAAGATCGTTCGCGTTCGGAATAATTTTTTTAGCAAAAAACTCAAAATGATCCATACAAATAGTGCTTCGATAAATTACAGATCAAATATCACGGTAGAACGATCAATACTCGAGCTAGGGCGATGGCTTTAAATAGAATAAACCAAAAAATCGAAGCACCCTGCTTCGTTGTTCATATTTTCCTTTTTCCGCGTCAAAATCAGCCTTCAGCTACATTCTCATGAACCGACATTCCACGTTGTTTGATACTGGATGCAGTTTATGGTGGATCCTGCCGCACAGATCAAACGTATGGACCACAGCTTTGCGGCTTTGAAACGGGCCGCACGTCCTCGTATATACACGTGTGCCGTGCATCGCACCTATGATGCTGCACGTCTGTCTCTGGAGTAAAGGGTAAACCAGGGCGGTGTCACGGTTCGCCAATTATTTTGTGGACACACCCGATAGATGATGTACATACGTGTCAAGGTATAGGTATAGCTGTAGGCATCATTTAGATTTTCATGGTCGATGGCCGTATTACTTTTTTTATTTTAATATTAAAACTTTCATTGGATAATTCATAAGGCGCTATGACAGCCATTCGATGGACGTTAATAACGATGAATAATTGAAGGACAATCCTACAGGACACTGGCACTGTACACGTGTCGCCATTAATAGGAAAGCTAAATTTGATTGTTCGATTAAATATTCGATCTCGATAAAATTTATGCAAACGACTTTTCCATGAACGTTTAACCGCCGTGACCTATAACCTCTGTGCGTAACGCTGGAGATGCGAGGGGTCGATTATTTTATTACACTGCTCCTGAGATATGGACTTGAAACTTTTGAATTTTTAAAGCCACCGATTTACTGTGCTTTGAACATTTTCTGTTTTTTTTTTTTTACATGTTCTTCGCAGCATCTTCTTCTGAATCTCATCTTCGGATTAGAGGCGTGTCTCGCAGATGGTGCCTGTGTCTCAGATTACTTTCTTTTCTTTTCTTTTTTTTTTTTTTACGAGCAGTTACAGAGGGTACTGGTATAAGCGAAGATCTGGCTAGAACTTTCCACCGTGATTCTATGTTAGAGAATGAAAGCTTCTGTAGATTTTTAGTCAATTTTATGTATACGTATATAGGAGCTTTTTTCGAGCCCAGGAAAAAAAGATGTAAAGAACGAATGAAAATACAATATTGGCTGAAATAATAAGTACTTATCTAAGAGCTCTTCTCTTTTATTTGGACATTTATCAGTTTACGCGATGCATTTGAATTGCGTGGAAAATCTTTGAATTTTCAGTAAATAAGATTTTTTTTACAAGATATCAGGTTAACATGGGGTGTCGTTCGGACATCTACTGGCAAATTTCACACTCGAGGCTATTATTGTGTCGCACTTTAAGTACAATCGAAGAGAAATTGTGGCCCGAAATTCGTAATACCTCATCGACGTCTCTTCTCGCTACCCTCAATGTGAAATCTAATAACGCGGAAGCAGCCCTTTCTGTCGAAACGCTTTGACCACACCAGCGACAATATTTGAATGGCTGACAGGGCGAAGCAGCCTAAAGGAGAAAAATAAATAAAAACGTAAAAAGAAATCCCTGGCTAATCGAATACACAAACAGTTGTTCGTGGCGGCGGAAGGTTTTATTTGCATATTTTGGAATTTCAGGGATGGCTCAAAGACCTTTGGATTTACGCACACGTGTGCCTGTATTATTGAATATCCTTATAGGCTTTATTGATCATTGAGTAAATAAGTCGAATTTTTTAATAAAAAGATACGGTTGTGTAAGTCATTTTTTTTTGACATGGAGAAAATTCTTGGAGTTTATTTTTAAAGAAAAAAAAAAAAAGAGTGGAGTATGGAAATACAAAAAGAAGCTGGATGGTCGTTAAAAGTTTTTCTCCGAAGACGAAGACACGTGATAGAATTTATCGAAGGAAATTTAAAGGCGCGTGCGACTCTTAGAAAATGGAGAACCGATAAAAGTCGATATAAGTTTACGTATATCGAATTCACTGGCACGCCTTGTAGTTCTTGCGATTCGAAATATACGATAAATACACAGAATATCGATATATGTAATTATATACCATATGTCGTAACTAAGTACAGTCAATTCGCATAAAATGGCTAGAAAACAATCTTGGGAATTTAATAATTTTTGTTTTCTCCACCCAGTACAGTTGCAACACTGTAACGATATTCTGTTAACACCGTGGCCAATGAATATTTCCAGTAGAATAACTTTTTCTGCCGAGAGCCTCTTATCTTGTTGCAACCGCCTCGAGCCTCCATTTACTCCCTTATACCCTGACGAGAATAAGGGCTTGCACTATATAAGGTGTGTATATTTATATCTGCTTTTTTCTTAGCGTATAAGAAAAATATAAATGTCCAAACCTTAGAACAATATATCAGCATCATTGGACGGATATTTTTATCGTCCATTATAAAGTATAATTTAGTACGCGCCTTCCGAAGGCAACCAGACATACGTGGCACCTTCCGCAGGAGAACCAGACGTACGTGGCGCCTTCCGTAGGCAACCAGACATAC
>JARPRG010000658.1:636493-656155 GCA_031001745.1 Hartigia nigra | reverse complement strand
ACCAGACGTACGTGGCGCCTTCCGTAGGCAACCAGACATACGTGGCACCTTCCGCAGGAGAACCAGACGTACGTGGCACCTTCCGTAGGCAACCAGACATACGTGGTACCTTCCGCAGGAGAACCAGACGTACGTGGCGCCTTCCGTAGGCAACCAGACGTACGTGGCTCTCTCGAAGATATAAGGCAAATCGCATCTCATTCAAGATATCAAATATAAGCCGTATCTTACGGCTTCGAGAAATTCCATCGTCGTGGACTCTGAAATATCTTGGAACAATCCCACGAGACTCTGCGAATCCTTGGGTAATTCACTGGGATCAGGTAGATTCGCTCGGGAACATTTCACGTACGAATTCTCAAGGAGTAGAACGATTAGGGCAAGTATTTTGGTATGCATTCCGTTAAGCGCAATGGCTTGCATAAACCATTTAGATGGAGACAATTTTGAATAGTTCGTTCCGACCTCATTTCGAACTTGACGTTCAAGTTGCCATTAGAAGCAGGACTAAATTCGCAAAGTCCTTTCTACCAGATATATGCATACAGCTCTCGATAAAGCGTATTTACATCCGTGTATGTACAGCAGGACCACATGTATATAAACTCTCAATAGAAATATATTCATAGTCAGGCGTGAGAGGTAGCCGAATACATGGGCAAAGTAGACCCTCAGAGGGGCAGAGGGAAAAGGACTCTGAAAGTTGTTACAGAAAGGGATCCGTAAAATTTATTTGAATTCCAAGGAAGAAATCTTCATGGCGTCTGGCATGGTAACTGCTGCTTGTAAGGCACAGTATATGGGTCACATGGTGTAAACACAGTTTCTTTTTGAATATGTGAAGATCTATCGCAAAACTCGAGTATTCGTTAGACGCGTCATCCTTAGACATTTGATTAGCCAGTAGAGATAAGGAATAATAAGGCTCTCGCTCAGGTCGGACAATAAGACCAGTGTTAGGATTTAATGGCGGTTGCCAAGTGAACGGCCATTTGTACGAATACACAAATAGGTAATTTAGTAATAGGATTCTGGTGGGATGCCAGCCACGAATTCTCGTTAAAATAGGATTACGAATACTGTTACGATTAGTCTCTCTTTCTCTCTCTCTCTCTCTCTCTCTCTTGCCGTGTTCCAGAATCAAGGAAGAGAGAGGACGTATACACACAGGTCCCATTGGCCATTCCCAAAGGACGTCATAGATAGTTAACAGAGAGCGCAGAGAAATATCGATAAAGTTGTGGAATTATTGTAGAAAACAATGTAAAATGTTACGTAACGTTACGCGAACTAGCAGGTGACAGGAGGCAAAGCAACGTCGCTCCTTCCATTCGGTATCTAGAGAAAAGAGATAAGAGCGCAGCAGCTTCTAGCTCGTAGGAGTTTTTAGTCGCGAGGGACGTGCGAGAAATGCCGAGACGTATCTCCGCTCCATTCATGCTTGTACACACAGCAACGTGCACGCAGCAGTTTATGCTGTGCTGCACTGTGTACGAAGCATAATGCCGGATAAAATACCGAATTATGTAAAAATCATGGCGGCGTCTGGCTAGGTGTGGTTTTTTTACTACCGAGTGAAAAGCCGCGACGAAAATCCTAGAGGAGAAAGAGGAAGGAAGATAGAGAGAGAGAGAGAGGGTTTTTCGAGCGTCGGGACGCGAACGACTCGAAGACGTCGTCGGGCGTCGAATGCAAATCGCATCGGTTCACAGTGAGCTCAAGAGAAGTACCTATATATAGCATACTTATAGCTCTACCCTATACCCAAGAGGAAGTCGAGCAGAGCCCTACCTTACCTACCTCTTCTTAACTTTCACCCCTCTTCTCTACCCTTTAGACTAACCTGAAGCTTCTTGCCCGTCAAGATCGTAACTACCACCTCCCCTATCGTGAGGGGAGGGTTGCTGAACCAGGAGAAAGAACTCGCCACTCCGAGAAAGGCAGTCGCGCGGTTGATTACGTCCGGAAAAGGCGACCTTCTGCAATCTCTAGTGGAAAAGAGGCTTTGCCTACCCAAGGGGTTTAATTATACCCTGGCTGGCACAACTTCTCATTGTTATATCTCGGGTGACTCACTTATTACGCAAGGGACACATTCTCTGACCCTTTTATCCCTTCCACGACCGTGCCCTTGATTTCACGTCTGCAAAAGTGCTTAAATGAATTTTCTCAAAGAATCTGCAAAATTTCACCCGAAACGTCCTCTAGCTTATTTTTTCCAATACGTTGCGCGGCCTTGTTCTTTCAGCCCTTGGAATCGTATCCTGCCTAAGTGTAAAGTATACATTCGACAAGTGATAAATGCGAATTTCAGGAGAAACAGAAGTTCTAGGCAGACACGTATAGCGCCCAGATATATAATAAATCTCTATGCTTATTGCGTATTGCTTGTTAGGAGAGATACGCGATAGAAATGCCCCAATCAAGCATCTTTGATTAATGACTATTCCAGTCTATTAGAATTCCAGGAACAGTCCTGGTCCTATCAGCCCTGATATAGGTTAAACAATTAATTGATCTTGTCCTTTTTTATCACATTCCCTCCTCCCTCCTCCTCCCTCCTCCTCCTCCTCCTCCCTTTAGACTCTCTTATTTGGTCGAGTATTGATTCAGCTCCTGGTTACTAGCTACATAGGTAATAAAGTGCTTGTGCGCGTGGAAGCACGCCGCGCTATGCCCTTTCGCACGTATTGAAAAGCGTATTTGGTATATTCGACGTGAATGGCAATATAAAAAAAGGACATGGTCAGGACTTTACGCAGGCCGATACGTGGAAACAGTATGAATAGATGCTCCTTTGCAGCGATAAAGGACGAGCAGGCAATAATTAGCAACGGCCATTAAAGGGCGAGACATTAGCCTTAGAGCAAATGTCCAAAGTAAGTGTCCAAATTCTTGGTTTCCATGGATACTCGATGTGGACGTAACAGCTTCGTACTTTGCATAGAGTTATATAATAAGAATTTATCATAACGAAAGTAAGTATCCTTAAAATTATAACTTTGTTCCAGCCCCCTTAAGATTCTTCCACTTAATTTTTCGTATCTGATAAAATTTGCAAGCACTGCAGGTATGCTAATTACTTTAAGATTCATAATCCACTTTCGTAATTCTTTTTCCTCTCGTTCGTCAGCGCCACTCCAATCTGAATTAGCCGAGACGAAAACTGATCTTTAATCTTTCGCCGCGAAGTGGCCGACTTGTTCTCGACTTATGTCCTGTATATCTTTATTTATGTATCACTGTGTATATAAATATTTATATATATATATATATATATATAGCTGATGGTCCATGATGCTGGGAATTTCTAGTTTCCTCATGACGCACCACAGTGAAAAAGATGATCAGTCCCGTGTCCTTATATCTGTCGCAAAGTCGCTCGAGTGAAAAATCAAAGTATCGACAGATTCTTCTTGTAAGAAGAAAATCTTATGGTCCACGCGTCTTCTATGTATTCTACATCCGTCAGCTTTTGATGCTGATTCGTCGAGTGGTTACTACGTCACGTTTCAGCAAAGATTCAGTTATCTTGATCGGCTATTGAGCGTACTCGAGTAACGTTAAGCGTGACAATCGTTCGCGAGAACGAAACGACACGATCTTCCGCTTTGACTTATCGTTATTAAAATCGGCCAACTGGCTAACGATTGGCATTAACGAATTCTTAAGAAAAATATTAATCTCGATGGAACGAGAGACGTCGTTGAATATGATTTTCGTGGAAAAATCATTGACTCGCGTAATATACGACCGCACGCGGTTATCGTAAAGATCAGCAAGAGACGAATTAATCGTTCCACTTTAAAAATGGTACAAGGTCCGTCTAACGTTCAGGGGTAACCAGTTGCATTTAGGTCGTTTAGTCATATATATATATTTTTTTTTCTTCTATCTAACAGCTCTAAACGGCTCTGAGCACTCGTGAGCGAGAAAATTAGATGCTTTAATAATATATTACATTCCTTTAGGGTTTCCACGTGAGTCAAGAGCTCTGTTCGCGTAATTAGTTTCATGTACGCTGAGGGTTTCTATAGGCCTGAAAGGGTGGTGGGAGCGGATGAATGGACAAGCGATGACTGTAATAGACTGCGACGGCCATATTGGAAAATGACGTGGAAAGAAAATAATATTGTAAATAATGAAATACAGCATGGAACGTAAAAGACAATATTATATGACGTTCCAAGAAAATCTATTTCTTAAACGCGTATACTTGAGTCTGGTTTTTCGGGTATAAAATTCAATTTAAAAGGATTGAATAATCGTCGCGTTAGATTTTTGCGAACGATTTCGCATTTACGCTTGGCTAGATGCTCGACTGGATGGATATTGTATTTATATGCAAAGAGGGACGTGAGAGCGTTTTAATTATGAGCATAAATTACGCCCATTTTACCAGAGGGTCGAGCACGTAAGAAGATGGAGAACGTTGGAACCCCGACATTCAGTTATCCTGTACAGTGTATTCGCTGGTACCCAAGATCATTTATGGCCACGGTACTAACTTTGAAACTACCTGTATACAGTGTTATGTCCATGTCGAACTGTACACGAGAATACTGTCTAGTGACTCAAATAGGGAAGCACTTTGTCTGCTGTTATGGTACTGGTTTTGGATGGTAGTAGCTAAGGCAGGACTTTGTCGGACATCAAACTGGCAGCCTGATGCCACCAGACTTGATTTTCAAATTTCGAAATCGGACCAGTGATAATATATCAGGCTATAGTTTAGCAAGAATAGTACTTGAAGGAATTTTGCAAATAGATAAAAACGATTTGTGCTTTGAAAGTTATTTTTATGTTGAATCAGGTGAAAAATAGAGGAACAAGATTTAACCACTTAAATCCTAATGGTTCCATAAGATCCCATCTATGTTTGCTTGGGTATCCTAATCCTTGAACGTATTATACCCATGCACTAAGTTCTTTAGGCTTTATAGCTTGGACGTTGGTAAACTTGGGAGCCACGTGGATGGCAAATGAAGTAAGATGCTTAGATTGTAACGAAATTCAAGATTGTTATCTAGAACCAAGCAGATAGTTATCTGATAGATACGTATAGATATATATGTATAGAGAGAGAGAGTGATAAGTGCAGCTCCAGTTGGTACAGGACTAGAAAAGTACAGGTTAGAGAAGTTGAGGAAAATGCATCAGCTCTGCTTAATCATTTGCAACTTTTCTAGTTAACCGAAGCCACGATGGTTACGCAATTACCTGAAATCTTATTAAAACTACAGCGAGCATTAATTTTTCCTAGCCGCCGGACTGCTGGGCTCTGAGCATCAGTAAACCTCGCGGCTACGTGCCTCTTCGAAAGTTACCATCGACTGTACAGCGTCACTAGAGTAATTAAGAATCGATAACGGGCCGCCAGTCAGCTGATTAACGAGCAATTAATTAGTCCTTGACAAAACTCTCTGTTGTGCTAAATGAATTACAGACGATATGAAAGAAAGAGTAAAATAAATAAATAAATAAATAAAATTCCTCCAGCATTAATAGCCATAATATATAAGGTTGACGTAATTGATCCAAGATAGTGGAATTAATGGGAAGTGTTACGTCATCTCGAAAATCCCACGACTAGGATCACGTCATTCGCGATATGTTTGACGATAAATAAATTCGACGAAAGGAATATTATTAAAGTCTTTTTTACTCGAAGAGACAAGTTCAGAAGTGCTCGTAGTTTTTCAGATCTTTCGTGATTCTTCAGCTTGAAACTGTAACTGCGCAGCGAAGTCTTTGACTTGTTCGATACACTGCGCGGGTGCAATAGGTTAACCCGTCCCGGGAAAAGGAAAGTGAAAAGCAAGAGTTTCCTTCCTTCTGGTGCCAAGAGGAATTGGAAATTCTTGTAGATGTAACTTAACGACAAGGACTTTATTTATGCCTACTAGTACCGTACGAGTTAGCTCGCATAGACCATGTGTCCGAAGTTGTAGGATTGCGGGAAACGTACGAAAATGCAAATGCGATTACCCCTCATAAATAACTCGAAGAGCCTCGTCAGGTCTGAGTAGGTCCTTGGGGAATTTCATTTTCTCTCTCTCTCTCTCTCTCTCTCTCTCTCTCTCGGGTTAGAAACAAAGGAATTGAAACGGTTCGATTCTCCTAGTGAATTTTCGTGCTCACTCCTTCCCAGGTAAACGGAAGCAACTAACTTCACGGCAGTGTTAACGCCTTTGGCTCAATCGCGTTGTTGGCAGCAGCACCTCTTCCTCTACTCAACATCCGTAACGAGGTAAATTAAACCGTCCGAATTCTGTCATGGTTCGTTGAAATTCCCGCGTATTTCACTCTGTCACGATGGATGGACGTTAATAGGATATTGTAGTGCCAAAGGCAACTGGGTCACGTAATAGCTCCGTAGCGTTGGAGACAGTAGAGGCGGAAGTAGCTAAGACGCTTTTTAAATCCAGGCGCCATTATAAGACTATACCGACTTTTCTAATACATGGGATATAATTAAAAAAAAAAATAAAACCAAAAGAACTCCGGAACATTAGATTTAATTAAATTCCAAGGATACTTTTTTCGCTACTGCAAATCTGAGATCAACGAACGTGTCGAGGAACCTCTCGAGAGCTTTGAACTCTGAGAAATCCAGCTTCCCGATAGTTGTCGAAAGGTATAAAACGTAACGAAAGATAAAGGCAGCTCCAATTTTCCACTGGACAATGTATTTCTAGGCAAGTCTCAATCAGTGTAGAGCAGCGGAGAGTGAATTATCGTCGAGCTAATTAAAACGCGTCAGTTGCAATTAGTAGGTCGAGCTACGGAGATGCGACCTTGGACCTTGAAGATCAAGATGAAACTGATCGACTTCTTTACGGCCTTCGGACGTATATCTTGATCTTGGTATCTTTGGCGCTCACGCGTGTGAACCTTGAACCCGTTGCTGGACTCTGATTGGCCAAAGACCATGCTCTAGAATGAACGTCTATAGGCACTGGTATGCAGCCAATGCAGTTCTTTTAATTATAGAATAGACGCTTAATGGCGACACCGATTACGATGCAGCCTCTGGCGACATTTATTCATGCTCTTTATTATTCGTTCTACGCGAGCCGCCCATATTATATTTATAAGAAGCATAAAAGATGAAGGAGATAAAAGAACGTGAGGCATGTAAATATAATGTCCCTCAATTTTACATTTAAATAATAACATTATATTTACATTCTTTAATAATCTATATATCCTCGTGTTAAACGTAAAGCATATGTCACGGGGTTTTATATATTGGTCCAGCGACCTTTCGTTTGGTCATCTATATTTTTCACGTATCACCGTAATTCGTGAAATCATGATTTTCATGATGCATCGAGCAACGTAGAATTCTTTCTCACATCAGAATTCAGTCAATGTACTAGCCGTGACCTCTGACCTACGAGGTACATAAAGTTACATGCTCGGACGACGCATGCGCGTTACACACGTATCCAGTCGAAATCTCTTGATTGCATCTTCCCCTATCCAATATCCTAGTGATTAAACAACTTAGGTATATAGTAATATATGCTATAGGTATTGGTACAGGGAGTTTCCTAAGCAACGTAAAATTCTTGATACATCAAACGACTGGATTAATCTTTTCGATTATGTAAGACAATAAAAATTTGAAATGGGCGTGGGAGAGGATCCTTGAGGAACTTTGATGCTTATACATTAGCTACTTGAATGATTCGGTAACGTCTTTTTAATCGAGTATCCAAAGTCCCAGCGTTTAACGTAACCGTGGAAAATGAAGAAAAGACTCTTTATCCCTCTTGGCGTTTACGACAAATGAATTATACGTGACGGAGCACTCTCGGCACTCTGGGCACTCTGGGCACTCTCGGCACTCTCCGCATACGAAGACCCAGTGTATACATTCTGTGTACATACAACAAGTAGAAAGAAGCGACCGTGGTGGGCGATTATGGTGGTGGGGATTGCCAGATGGCAGGGAATGGACTCGGGCTTTGGTCACGCCGAACGTAGCAACCGGACGCATTTATAAATCGCGAGGATGTTCATCGACATCGATGCAGTGTGACGTACATACGATATATATATAAGTATACCAAGGAGTGTCGATAGTTTAGTCTCTTTCGATCTCGTCGAGAGAGCCAATGACGTCTTGAATACATTGAAAAGGACCGTGATCGTGCGGTGATAAAAATTGAGCCGTATAATAAAAGCGACGGGATAAAAAAAAAGGGGGGTTTTTGTTGGAAGAATCAACCCTTAAAAAAAAAAAAGGAAAAACAAAAAAAATAGTCTGAGCCAATTCGTTTCTTTAGTGTTATCGGTTATCCCCTTGTTATCAGTGTGTCATCTGTCGGGATAACATTGATATTATGGGAGCCTATCTTTTGGCCTGAGTAGCTCCTTTTAAGATATTCTCGATTATCCAAGGATGATCACTCATGGCTAAAGCTGTTACAAGCCTATTTTTGAGTGACACTTTTTAAACTCAAAGTTCTCCTTTCACGTTGTAGCCACGTCGCGACGCTGTAGTTGGCGTTTTATCGATCGTTGTAAATTGGATTTGAGGCCTGTGTCACACGGTAACCCCCCTCTACTTTGAGATTCAAAAGAAACTGCATGTTGGTTTGTTACGAGACTGTACGTGAACCGATGAACTGGGAAGTAATTCGTGTGAAGCTGCGTGTCAAAGTGAACTTTTGATAATAATCGACGATAACAGATTATAAGTGTGAATTGTAATAACCGCGTAAAATTTGGATAATCATTTTTTTTTTCTTTTCGGCTAACTTTCTACTGACCCAATAACGCGACAAGCCGATACGTCAGAATGATCGGTAAGAACGCAATTCGTAATTAACGAAGCGTCCCGACGCCTGTGACGAGTAGCGCGTCTTCACGCGATTCGTGGATGAGATCACGTGTGCATGAATGAACTCTACGTGGAAGTGTTGACATTTCTCAACGATCACGTATCACACAGAGCAAGTAAGTGTCGTCTCTTGAATTCTACTTTTTTTCTTTTTCTTTCTTCTTTTTTTCGGTCGTTTGTCTGCAATTAACATAGCGCGACCGTGACTCGCTGATTTGCCTTGTGACGCGAGGATCATTCAAATGACTCGTCTTTGAGAAAAATTCTTTCGTACAGTTTTCATTTAAATTGCAATTATCGGGTGACAATGAATATATTTGAAAAAAACATTCTTTTTTTTTTTTTTTTCTTTGACAAAAATTCAAGGTCTAACCGTGTTACGTGCTACATCGAAAACACTTGGTGTCTAACAGGTGCTCGAGTTTATTGCACAATCGATTTAATCGAATATATGGAGACTGTAAACGATGATTTACATGAAATCCCCAAAATTTACCTAAATATGTACACTGAGGGATTTTCTTAATGGAGAATCTTCTATTACTAATATCTTCCATATACGTGTTCGCCCCTCGCGTATGTTCTCCCTTCTCGAATATTTCATCCCCAGGTTCTTCATATCCGTCGAGGTCGCCCCGATTTCGCGCCGACGTTGGCAAATAATTCAGGTCGACGTTCCTATTAAGCACGAGAATCAGGCGGAACCATGAATTTTTACGTACTTACGTGTGAGACGAGGATGAAAGAGAAAAGAAGAAACGAGACAAAGGTAAAAAAAGAAAAAAGAAGAATCGAGGAAACATAAATCGATAGAAATGAAAATACAGGTTTTTCTTTGCCCCACGTACATTTCACTCGATTCCCTGGCATCTGTCCTCAACGTAAAGCTTCCTCGACTGGCCATTGTCTCTTCTGTGCGTCGCGACGCGCAAAATACGTTCACATCGTACGAACGTACGAACAGCGACGCCTCGCTGACATTCGCCGCGATCTCCGTCTATCGTGTACCGTAATTATAGACGTTACTCACAACCCGGGAGGAACAATCGCAGCTAACACAGGAGATAGCGCGACTTGCTTGGATAGTGCTGTATAATAAACAAGTTTTTTGCAAAAACAGATACCGGCATTGGCTGCCAATACGCACGCGGTTACGATCGTGTGACGTGATATACATATCTTTTTTCTTTTTTCTTTTAATTCATTCTCACAATTATAGAATAATTATTCGTAATATATACAGAGCAAATTTCATTCCGTCGATTGTATCTATTCCAGGAGTGTCTCATGTTATTGGGACTTGATCATTCGTATATGGGGAACGATTCGATTTACTTTATACAATGCAAACGATACAGTACTGAATACATTGTCGCACGATCGTTACAGGTATTACGATGAAGATACGAACGGATGTAACAGGTGAAACGTCGAAAATTCCAATCGAAATGAAACGCAGATATAAGCTCGATTAATTTTATAGTCATCATTCTCGTGAGTAAAGTCATTGATTTCTTGGAGGATGTCGTCGAGGGTGTCTTGAACTTTGAATGAATAATAAATGTTGAGCATTCGCGAACGAGAGTCCATGTCATTTGGAATACCTGTTAAACAATTTGGCCGAAGTAGCCTCGAGTATTTGGTGGATGGAATAGTTTGGGGGGGGGTTAAGAGATATCTATAGAGATACGTACTTTCGTATAAACCTGGACAAAAAGCCTGAATTTTCTCACGTACTAATTGCATTGGCGTAAGCACATGGTACTCGATGATACTCCGAGTCATTAAATGGGAAAACAGCTGGTTGGGATTCTGTGAACGAGGATGTCGCAGGTATCATCGTCATCGAGATCGGTATAAACGTAGACGACCTGACTTGTCCTCTGGGGAATAAAGAAGGACATTAAGGGTCTGACATCAGTTTAGATACAGGGTAGACGCGGAGGAGATGAATCCGTCGTCTTTCTTTCCAGCGAATCTCCAAAGGCTCGTTAAGTCTCGTCGCTCGTTTACTTTCACCTCGGTAAGTTGGTAATGCGAGGTTAGATAATGGAGACTGGGGGTAAAACAAAAAAAAGGGTGAAATACGGAGTTTGAAGAAAAAATTAAGTATATGTAGAGTAAATGGAGAAATAGCATAAAGGGGAACGTTGGGACTCGTGGCGGCGGCGGCGGCGGCGGCTATCTGTCGAAGGTCAGCAGAGGCCAGTGTGTCCTGTGGGAAGTAGGGTGAAACAGGCTGAAGCATAGAGCTGGTGAACATCGAACGACCACCTTCGGATAAATGGACACGAAGCAGCTTATCGACAGAGTCTTGGCTGCTAAATAAATGTCCGAATTTCGTAGCACTGTGTTATACGGTTATACTCGTGCGAAATTGACAATATATTCTTTGCGTGAGCGAACGCCCTTTTGCGGCTCGTATGACGTAGCTTGCGGAAAATTCGAAATAAATGTATCGCGTCGTCTCTCACTCTCTCCACGCCATTGCTTCTCTTGGGAATTCGCGGGATCGAAACCCCGCGCTTGTAAGTTACACGTTTCCGAAGGAAAATCAGGCGAATTCTTCGTGAATTATTTCGTTGATTCGTTTAAATGCGGCTTAATCACCTTTATACAAAGGACATCACTCGCTTTATACGATATACATATTACATACATACAGCTACAAAAAGCAGCAATGAAAAGCATGGAAATTGCCATTTTCAGGTATCACCTAATGTCCTTCTAATTGTTCCGATTACTTTTGTTCCTTCTTCTTCTTCTTCTTCTTCTCTCGGGATTCACACTTTATTTTATTATACGTTTAACCATCTCCTCTGCCACTCTTGACGTTCCATTCAGGCAGTTTCGGTATCTCCAAGTTTCTCACGATGAACCAAGTCATTCTTCTCTTTTCTTCCCTTTTTTTCTTTTCTCCTCCTTACTTCCTTGCTTCTCCTTATGGGAACTACAGATGGCGACACTACCCAATTCTCTGTTACGTGCTATTTTCTTTGCCACTCTCTCGCTTTTCTCATTTGCCCGACTGTCAGTATTTACAATAGAAGGCTGCTGCGCCTCGTTAGAAGGTTTAAATACCGATAAGTGACATCCGCCCTCGTAACAACAAATTCCATCTTTGTCGCGACACATGAGAACGTTACGTGGACTTAATCGTCCTCGCGATAAAGTCTTCGCTTCGAATCTTTCGTCTTTATCGAAGCAGATAGCGCAATGGCGTCTGCCATCAGCGAGTAACGCGAGCCTCTGGATATGCATAGCTTCGTCTATCGTTACGTACTAAAATCACTTAAGCATATATATATATATGTACCTATATATATACGTACAACGCGTCCATCAAAGAAATCGAGACCACGCGATATAAATTCACGACAGTATAAATATCGAAGAAAAGTCTTTTTATCACTTAATACGCGAACGTATATATCTGCGATACGGTGCGTCAAACTTTTTCCGATACTTTTTGAAATGAGATTGGATCACGAGTAAAATTCGTTTTCGTGGATCGAGAATATCGAAAGTTCGGTAAAAGTCGTAGAAAGTGAATGAAGAAAGCATAATGGTTAAAAATGTTTTCTTTGAAAATTTTCTCACGTTTTGCACGATATATCTTTAACGCAAACCTTTGCAGATCTCCCACCAAATCCCACTATGACCTACTGAACTCATTAAGGATTTACGCAAGAGTCCCCGTTAATTTCCTTAATAATTTTCAGCTCCCCCCCCCCCCGAGGTTGCTGATTCTTATTCTTTTCTTCGCGTTGCCTTTTTTTTTGCAGTCTTTAAAGAAGCTAAAACCAACAACGAGACAGTCGACTTTGCATTCCGCTTAGATTCGTTTGCCATTATTATTTATTCCGATAAGACTATTTAAGTAAGTCGACATTGATACCAAGTGTCGTAAATTAAAAAAAAAAAATAAAAAGAGTCCAGAATCGATAATTGATTCAATCAGTATTGGATGTTCGGTAATGATAACCATAGTCAGGATTTTCTATTATCTCAATAACGTTAAATCTCACGAGTTTTTCAGATAAGCCTTTCGTGCCGCTAAAAAATTGCATCGTGTTTGTTGCAGTTCAGTGACGTTGTGGCATTGCAAAATCGATAACCGTATAACGCTTTGGAATAACGAGATAAACCCTCTAATAATTTCCCCTTTATACGAGAGCAATACGAGAACCTTTTGTACGTATGAATTCGTTAGTTTTTTTTTTGCCTTTCTATTATTTCTCTCTCTCTCTCTCTCTCTCTCTACCTGGTAATTCCACCAAATACAAATGACTAGTGCAATTGCGAATTCCATCCTGACGGGAAATTCAAAATAAAATTCTCAATCCCCTACTATTCCCTTCACACTGTTGCGCTGGTTTGCATCCAATTTCCCAGCGTGGCCGCTATAGATACTATTACCTATACCGAAGTATTGATTCATCTTGGACCGCCCTGTAGCTACTGCGTTACGACGAATTACAGGATAGATATCAGATAGACGAATAATCAGGATAGGAAGCTATTGCCTATTTCAGTCTAGTTCGCCATTGCGTCAGACATTGCCTCTTGCTGCCGGTTAAGTTACGATATTGAGAACTCATATTCAACGGAACGTCCGCAACGAAACGACACAGAGTCGTAATCACTTAAAACTGTTGAAAATTAAAATTCTAGCTGGCTGGACTCACGGTTAAAAAAAAGAAAAGAGAAAAAAGGAGTTCGTTCTAATAAGCCTAGTCCTGAAAAGCACGTTCGAGTCTGGCTCAGCATGCGCCGTATCTACTGTACCGAAATTGCCTAAACGGAATCGGAAGTGGTTCATTTTTATTGTTACTGTTATTGTTATTATTCTCCTGATCATTAGAGCAACGTATGTATGTACTTGGTAGCATCATCAGCGACTCGAGCAAGTCATCCTGCGAGAGCAGCCCTTCGTCACGCTATATAGGTCGACGCTCCTATAAGCTGGAGCACTGCAACGTCATTCTGACGTAATGACGGAATTAACGGTGCATCCATGGCATCCCGATTAACGGACTTAATGCAATTATTTTCGACGTCCGTCGTAGCAATATTAGCGATGTCATGAAATTCGTCCTGGTGCCCCGGGTATTTACGGCGTTGCATAACCATCGCGCCACTTTCCATCATGGTGGCCAGAAGTGGAACTGGCAACAGTCATTTTTCCCTGTCTCGTTGAAAATCGACGGTAACCTCGTTTGACATATAGATATACTACGTCGATATAGTCTATCGAATATGTAATGTACGGAACAGTGACGTAGTGAAATTGATAAAATTTTAATTGCTGTGTGATAGATCGACAATTTCTTGTCGGATGACGAACGTGGAATCAATTTCGAAAAATAGCAAATCGAAGGAATCGTCCAAACAAATTATACTTGGCGCCATATTCCCATATTCGCGTTACACGCCCCAGCAATTACTAACGAACGGCATTAATTGCCGTATTCTCGGCGAAGCGTGTTACTCCTACTCCAATTATTCGCGTATATCGAAACTCTGTAAGTTGGTACGATAGTTGAAGGATCGATTACGATTTGGCAGAATAGCGCAATCGTTTCGACAGCCACCCATTCGTGGTATTACGTCTGGCCAGATTATTAGCATGCATCGCGATTATACGCGAATCAATTATAATAAGCTTTGTCACGCGTTATACGTGTGCTGTGAAAATCTGGAAATTCAGTAAAATTTGCAGATTCTTTTTTAAAAGGGACGTCAAAGAGTCTTTTTTTTTTGGCACTGGATTGTAGCGAAAGGCATCGCGTGACAGCTGTCAAATTTAACACGTGGCATCTATTATGGGAACGGCAATACGCTAGTGTTTATCAGCTGACGTACACTGTCCAGAAAGAAAAAGTAAGGGTGGATCGGTTGATGCGATCAACTTACTTGTTGTAGCTCGAATGAATATCGCCCGAGTGAATCATGAGAACGAAGCTGTACGGTAGCGGAGGGCAAAGAGGAAATTTTTGATGGCGCAATGTAGATGGCCCTTGGTGGTTCCGAGTGATCCTATTAATATTACTCTAAAAGTAGAGTAGCAGTGCCTACACGTGTAATATATGTAGAAGGAAGAGTAGGAAGAGCAAACAAAAAAAGTAGAAAGAGCAGAAAGAGAGCATTGCTTGTACTACATCGTCTCTATATATATATTATACACTGTACGCTACAATGTATCTACTACTAACATATCTACTACTTTGCATACGTTACCAGCATCCTGCGATCCTACAACATTCTCCATATTAATTCAGCGACAGTCACTTTGTGCCATTTACCTGGATCATTCAGTGACGTGCATTGGCAAGAATATTAATTCGACCTAACGTATACTCATTTTTTACGAACTCCGCAGAAATTTCGTATCCCTGCCCTGTTGAGCGAGGCAAAAGTCATATCATAATTTGTCAATTTTCCTTTGACCTTTCAAGTTTCGAATTTTGCACACTTTTCTTTTTCTCTTACGAATCGTTCGCACACTTTCGTGGAGTCCTTGGGATTGTTCCGATGAGAGGACGAAGGCAACAGGCCTTCCAGCCTTGTGCTATCTAGTGACTGGAGGACCCAGTTGCCGGCACTGGCGCAATAAACTGTATAATTAATAGCTTCTCGAACGTCCCAGCCATCCGGAGACGTTGGACAGTTTATTAATTAACACGGAAATTAATGAATCCTGATAATAATTCGACCTGCCACGATTATTCCCAAGTTTACGTGGGAATCGCGATTTACTTGTACACGCTTCGTCAATTTTACGTCATTCGTCTTCTTGACAGATTTATACGCACTACTCTCGGGAAAAGGGCTACCAACGTTAAGGAATTATTATTCCTACAATTTTTAAATCGACATTTGCAATTACGATACGTTCTTATACTCTCTAATGGACTTTATACTCTTATTCGGCAAAGCGATATTATTTTATTCGCAATATATTTTCGATTCGCACGGAAGAGAAGATCAATAATGATACACGGGGTGTCTAGCGAAACGCAAAAAATATTTTTGTTTACCTCGAATAAAATCATTGCGACGAGAGCTGAAAAAAATATATTTCGCCAGAGTATATCTTGAAATGTATTAATAAAAAGAGCTAGCATTCAATTGTTGGACTTGCAGAAAATAACATGCCGATAAATAAAACTATTGGCATGCATGTACACGGAAGGAAAAATAAAAAAACAAGGTGGAAACGTAAAATATCGGGACATTTGGTGGCGCTTGATATCTTTTATCGGTAATCGATGCTACGCATGGGAATGTATTCTGTCAGTGTAAAAATGCAATTCGATGCCTTGCGTCACTGCACATACAAAACGTACGTATAAATGGCTATAAAAAATATAACTAACTACCATAAAAGGCACACTGGTTACGAATTCTTTTTGAAGCCCCAATAGATGAAGGATTCCGTGAAACTTGCCAAAGAGATAAGTTTCAAAAATCAACTACTCCGATTGATATGTATGTATAGCATTAAAGAAAACTCTAGTTTTTCCGCTGGGAACACCTGAAATAACCTAGCGCGAATAATTTGCATAAAATCAATTCGCGAACGTCTACGCTGATATTCCGAAAGAAAAAAAACGTAACGAATGTCTGGCTTTCTTCTATCCAGACTTCCGGTATTCTTTTTTTCCCCATCATCCTTCCCGTGAATCCACATCATCCTCCATTGCTACCTTTTATTCCTATTTCACTTGTATTTCCACCACAGCCTCCCGCTCCTTCGTTTTCTTCTTCGTCCTCTCTTAGAATTTTCTTACGTCCCATTCTATTCAACGATCTAACCCGCAACACGACTGTTTCCATCGTAGGATGTTCAATATTTAAACCTCACTATAATGTCTTTTGATTTTTCATGTTTTATTAAAAAAATTCAAACACGAAGTAATTGCCTGACCAAAGCTCGGTTTACAAATTTTCCTTAGTTTTTGCCTTTCCGTAAGTCCATCCATATCTCCAAGAAGATCGTCTTCCTTCCTACGTATTCTTCATGGCTTGCAAATATTGAACATTCCGCTTCCTCAAATCGTTCCTAGGCCCACTAGGATTCGCGAATCAATCTCTTGAGAGATTGAAAGTACCTCTATTGTCCTCGGGAAGATATAAAAAAAAAAATCGTTGATCGGAAACGATTATCCATCATATTGAAAATTCTAACAGAAGCCTTTTTCTGAGGAACAAACTATGTATGTATCTCATCTCCGTCATTCATATATCTATATATTTAATCCACTGCACATACACCCATTGTATCCCAATTAATATATCTCTATGTAAAACTCATATTTTTCATATCTTTTCATATATATTTAATACACAGGAAAAATCACACGATTCATTTCCAACGCGTCACGTTTCCATACGGGTTATTAGATTCCCTCGGGAAACGAATTCCTCTGCTTTCCTACGAGTCTCTACTATATTATTATATCCCGACAGATCCGTGCAGCTTTCCCAGCTCCCCAAGTATGTCGAATGTCCTGTAGAATTCGCTTACAACTTTCTGGAATTGGCTTGTATTTATTTTCTCGCATTTCTAAGAGACATATCCCTCGAAAAGGATGTACCAGCTGCAAGATACATTTTTATTATGTATTATCTTGTTCATTCGAAGGTCCAGAGAATCGCGTGATAAATTGAAAACTTGTCATCCGTGTTGAACATATTGGTAATGTAAATAGATGATTTGGAAACAATGGTTAGAGGAACAAAGCTCTTTGTCAACAATGGCTGCTATCGAGCGACAATCATTTTGATGTGCACGGTCAATGCAATGCTCGATATATTACATTTGTTGTTATATTACATAATACGGATATGAAAATGTCGATCAATATAGGAATATTACGCGTGTGCTGGTATCGATTAAATATGAATTGGCGAATGCAATTACGTTGTAATTTACAGGCAGTAAAGTAAATAGTGCGGAAAATTACATTTTTTATAGGCGGAATGAAATTAATGATTTTTTTTTCTTTTCTCGTTACTTTTAAATTGATGCAAATATAACGTAGGCCTAGTTAAAATATACAATGGGACTGTCGCTTTGATAATAATAATAAATATGGACTGTTATGTCAATAGTATATTTGCTTGACGGAAACGATTCGTCTGAACCGTTGAGAAAAGAAGGAGACGTAAAAGATTGAGGCGGTTGCGTGGAAACCGCCTTTCGATTTATTCTGTCCTTGACTCCTTTAACTGGCTGTGGTTTATAAAGCGCGTAACCTCCCTAACCCTTTAATAAAGTCGAATTGCTCGCTACTCGTCTTACAATCGTCACGTCGTTCAGACGTCTTTTTAATATAGGCTTTGCGTATAAGTATAAGGTATTTAAGACGCTGACGAATACGAAGGAATTCATGAATATCGACCTTGAGGAAGAATTGACTAAAAATTCTAGCTTTGATTCTTTTGTTGGTAAAATCAAAAAAATATTATTTCATACAAGTTTCACGAAGAGACGCCAGCTACGTAATTGCACGAAAATTTTCACGAGCGTCTCGACGCCCACGGCTGTACAACGTCCGCAAGAGAAATATAACCCAGAGACGCCAAGACGCGATAAGACAACGGGCGACGCGATAGAAATTCTATTCGTCCCCCGTACATTCCCCGCCATCATAAATTGTCCAAAATGAGTCGAGAAACAAGGCGCGTTCTTACGGAGCAGCCATATCGCGACAGCGAGACGAGGAAAGGAAAATTCACGCCTTAAGGTAGTATTCACACCGGCGTTCGTGCGCGAGGATAAGCAGACAGCGATATAGATTGCCATACGCTTTTCCATAAGGAGAGAGAAAAATGCTTTATCCGATAAAACCGGCTTTAGAAATGTGATAACGCTTTAGTTTGCGTTTTCGTTGAATACCGTTGGCGGCGTCACTGTAGCAGCCAAAAATCCCTATAGATTCGAAGGGTCTCTAAGATCTACTAGATACCTACTACTGTATAATCGAATTCGATAAAAGCTTCTATCTTTTTTTTTATGTTCGATACGAAAGACCTTATTAGCCATTCTGCGTGCTATCTACGTCTTTTTATATATATATATTCTAAGAGAACTAGAGAGAGACAGACAATATCTATTTCTATAAAATAAGGTCAGACGTTGCGCGTCGCATTTCAAGAATCATGGAATCTCGGCTGCTTTGACCTGTCGAAAGGTCAGGATCCATTCGGTGCAATGTGCCATCATCCCTCGAAGCATCTGTTACCCCGATTAATATCCGAGGGTAGGGTTAGTTGGGGATAGACTTCCACGTGGCTTACAGCGGGTAGCTCTCTAATTATTTTGCTCGCTGAGTCGCGACTAACTTGATAACGTGACGCAACACTCGCAGCCCTGCCAGAGTCATGATAGCGATGCATTAATTTATAATCGTCTTGTAATTTGCCCGTCCGCCTACCACCAAAGAGGAAATCAGCCGATTCGCCAGGGGCGACGCGTACGGAAGATCAGGCGCGAGCGTCGCGACGTTACTCGACGGAAAAGCGTCGACTCTTATGGCGCTTTTCGGCTCTTTCAAAATTCCCTCCACCTTTTCTTCCTTTGTTCATGAAAGAACTTCGCTTCGTTGCAAATTGTAAGATAGTTTTGTGTCCCGAGAAGGAAATTAGACGAAGGTACTAATTTTCGAGAAAACGCCGATAAAATCTCGTTAACTTTCTTCGAATTTATCTTGTCCTTCTCTCTCTCTCTCTCTCTCTCTCTCTCTCTCTCTCTCTCTCTTCCCTTTCGATTCCGTCTACCCTCGTCCTGTGCTCAGTATCGATCT
>JARPRG010000658.1:568779-579144 GCA_031001745.1 Hartigia nigra | reverse complement strand
GCTGCGCTTTTCCTCGTACCTTAGGAAATGCACTCGATGCACTCGATGCACTCGATGCACTCGATCCACTCGATCCAAGAGAAATCTACGATTTGTAAACCACTCCGAGTTTCGAGTGCCCGCCGATATTTCATCCACTATCCTTTCCACTGGCGGAAGCATCGCCACTTTATATCCAAGATGGCAGATGGATGACTCTTTCGTATTTATTACGTGAATCTACTCGATAGAGACTCTGTCAAATTTTCCCGAAATTCCTCAATAGATCCGAAGAAAGAGAAAAAAAAATGAAGAACCATTCCTCGAAAGTGACGGTAAGTCACTTACGAGGTGATATCCCTCCTTAAGTAACCCTGTGTGCAGTTGACTTCCGGTTCCTAAGAGAGTATAACGAAGGGCTAATAATACCATAGGCAAGAGATGGAAGTTCCAAGGTAAAAGGCGAACGTCCAAGTAAACTCGTAGGTGAGCATCGAGTCGAGTCGAGGGAAGAAAAATGATCCATTAATCTGAAACCCAAAGTCTGGCGGCGCCGGGCGTCGCGGCGGCGGCTACGGCGGCGGCTACCCTCCGCCACTCCACGACTCTCTTTCTTTCTCTCTCTTTTTCTCTTTCTACAACCTACCATAGCCACCCTGACGCGCTACCCTATGACATATGTATATATATATATACACATACGACTCCCTCTTATATCTTCACATATACGTGTGTATATATATATATGTGTAATATATATATATATATATATATATATATATATATATATATATATGCACTCTACATACACTCACACACGCGACAATCGCCTCTGCGTTCACGTCGAGTACGAAACTTCCTACGAGAAGCTGACTCGAGGATCGAGATGCTCCAGTAAGAGGGTGAAGGAAGGGATAGGGGGAGGAGGAGGAGGAGGAGGAAGAGGGAAGTGAGTAAAGAGGAAAGAGAATAAAACGAGAGGGTTGTACGTGTGCGATCGTGCGTGTAAAGGAAAGAGATGGAGACGCTGTCGTACGAGGGGGATATGAATACGTGAGAAAAGGGAGAAATAAAGGAAAAGAAGCAAGAGAAGAAAAGGGGGAAAAAAGAAAAAAAAAAGAACCTTTCCCAAAAGTTAGTCACCACCTTTCGAAACTTGCTGAAGATTCCCTGAAGATAACCAAGAGAATCTTATCTACGTACCGATTGGCCATAGATGATTCGCGATAAGTATACGAAAATTCGCAAAGTTTCAACGAACGCGACATACTCGACGTTACTTAATAAATATCCACGAAATTGCCTAAGGCTTGACAATAAAGGAAGATCTTTCACGGAGTAATAGAAACAGAGAGTCGTCAGACGGAAGTGACGTAGTGGGCTAATCGATATAGCCTAGAATCAAAATGCAACTGGGTTACTCGAATAATACAAGTATAATGAGACTGCTATTGTCATCGAGGGAATCGAGTAAATAAAAAGAGATCAAAAAGTAAACTAGCGGCTTACAATATAAACCTTCCCCTGATAATCAGCAAGAAGAACACAAAAAGAGAACTCAATGTATTCGCGTCTCCGATTAAATAAATAAATAAAAGAATGACTGTGGTCTTAAAAAACCTACGCTCTTCCCTCGCCCTGAGCCATCGCCTCTTTCTCTTCGACACTCCGTTCCCCGTTTCTTCCCTGCTTATATACGCATAATACAATAAGAGCGTAAGTCCAGTACGATATGCCATATATATACATATATATATATATATGCACGCGTGTCGTCCTCCCAGTCGATCCGAGTCAGTTGACCCTGGCTGAGTCGCAATTGATCTCAATTAGATTCCCTCCCGTTCGCCACCTCCACGCAGCATCCTCCAGCTCCGTACCACATTTCCCCCCCCCCTATTCCCTCCCACAGCCCTTATTCACATCCTCCCTCCTGCTACTTATTTAGTCTTTCTTCCAGCGTATCTACGTACTCCCATTCTTATCTGCAGCATCCGTAGATCCATACGTCTCTGGAAGTTCATCCGACGTATGAGAATCGCATGCTTGGTTGATTCATCCGATACTTCTCCAAGTACTGGTCTAAACGACCTTTAACCTTACTTGCAGTACATTGCGACTGTTGGAAGCGGATGGTGGTTATTACGAACGTAGTAGATGGCTGAAGAGTGTAAAAGTATCCGAAAAGGGTGAACAAGGTATGGAGGTGGGTGGTCACGGGATAAACGGGGTAATTTCATGTGTACCTAATCTAACCCCTAAACCCTGTCAGGAACGACCAAGTAACAAGAAACGAAATTCGTGAAGATTTCGAGCGTAACGTCGCCACAGTAAAAATTAAATGGGAAAAACTTTGGACTGCGTAATAGCGTCGGGACGCCCATGGATGAACTGATAGACCGAAGGATAGTCGAACGGCCGATAAACGTTTATTACTTTGGCTAAAATCAATAACCGCACCGGGTAATCGTATGCGCGTCCACTTTTTGGCCGAACTGTACGCGGGATAAAAGGAGTCATGAGAAATTTGCACAAGTAAGGGACGGATCGCTTATAAATGAATTCGAAGATCCGATAACGAGAACGGACTATAGGCACTTTGAGGAAGAACAATAAGGCACTTCCTTGAAGTGGAGTCAAAGGGCAAGCCGTGAGGTGTAAAAGAGGGGTTAAAGGCGTCGTGGGGGATGAAGAGGGCTGAGCCAGGAGCAGCGTGCCGAGTCGAGTAAAATGAAGAGCGAACTGGTCGACCTACCCCTATAAGCCACCTGTTGAATAAAGCTCGAACCACCTTGGACCCCCTCCTTATTCCTTCCCTTTACCTGTGATCCGCCAGGAACATTGCACTCTGGTGCAACTCGTGAATGCACTAGGTCCATATCGACTAGCACGAATGTCACGTCCCATGGCTTCCGGTTACTTGAGGATCAACAGGAAAGAGCTGACACAACCGAGTCCCAGGCGATCCACTTCCGCTTCGTATACAATCTCGATGTAACGTTGATTTCTAGCTAAGTTCAAAGTGACGTAATCGGCTTCAGATGTCATTGTAGCTCATCCTTCGAAGCGCTAACGGAGATGTATTGCATGGTAAAGTATCCTTTAGACTGGGGGAGAGAGAGAGAGAGAGAGAGAGAGACATTTGCCAATTCAGTGTTAAGGACTCAGACGACCTTATTCGTATGAGACAGTGTCGTGAGAAATATTGCATAATGTTTCTATTCTCGGAGAAGTGGTCAGTCGACGGAGATGACACCTGGGTGTCTTGGCTGCTGTTCAAGATTGGACGTCCTTAACGCGACACTCTTCTGATAAGGAGCACTTGAAACTCCTTATCAAGAAAAGAAACGCCTTTTGCCCTGCTACTTCCGCCTTTTCGAGATCATTTGTCGTCTGCGACTTCATCAACACCTGTGCTTTTAACGATAGTCTCTAATTACTCGAATACACTTTCTCAGGGTGATAAGCCTGAGCCTGAGTTTCGTATCGTAATAAATACCACGTTGAGCGCGTGTGCCATGTCTTTTTTGTAAAAAAAGGTTGTTCTTTATTTTACGAAAAATCTAAAAAATCTAGAGTATCGATACACAGAGTTTATTTTTGTCAGGGGAGGAGCATGAGATATCTTGTGGTAAAAAGACGCAATTCTTGAAAGCCAAACTAAAGAATTCCTCGGGGTGTCATAGAGTTAAGGGGGGGCGGAAAAAAGAAAAAGGAAATCCACGAAGAGGTCAAAATTAGGGAAGGAGTCAGGGGTGGAGAAGAGCCCGAAGCGACGGCTTTTCATCGGGAACGTAAGCTCGCGCTGCAATGGCTGCTGGCACAAAGGCAGGAAAAAAATGAAATCCTTGAAAAATTATCTTGCCCGGCTAACGAGCTGCCCCAACAGGAAGCAGCAGCAGCAGCAGGGGCGAGAGGAATGCCGAGAGGGAGGGTGTCACGGGGCGGTTAGCAAAAGGGCCGCGGCGAGTAGGTACGAAATAATTTGATGAAGCAGAGAGCCCTGATTAATTGGTTAACCAGCGAGGAATAAGCCTGCATAACAGATTTCTTGTACGTCGCCCAATATTCAGATCGTGTTCACTGCGCGCCGCCATTTAAATGAAATTATGGACGGGGTTGGGACCCTGAGTAAAAAGGCGCCGGCTGTTCAGCCAACCGAGGTGTTCATAACACCACCATTACTCAAGTTTTGCAATCATTAAGCAATGATATTAGCATGCCCGACGCTACTGCCATCTACGATATAAACCATCCTCGAAGATCATTTCCTCAAATGACAAATATTCGAGAAAGCCTTGTACGCGAAATTATTGTGTATAGATGGTACTGGGCCTAAATCATTTTCAGGTAATATTTTTTTTTTTTAAAAAGACCCATAGCAGTAGGGGTAAGAAGGTGTTAAGGGTCCGTGAGAAAACACGACCATTACTCAAGGGTTGTAATCGTTAAGTAATGATATTAGAGTGGCTAAGGATACAAATCGTTTAGAGTACGTAATTCGACCCTTGGAGTTAGACCCCGTAGAACGGCTGGCTCACAAGTATCCAGGAATCACTCTGTACTATAGTTATTCTATAGGGTAGTTTTACATCGGACTTTTTTGAGGTTATGCAAGCCAAAAAATGAAAGGACGAATAAGGGTAGAATAGAGTGAGGGGAGAAGGGGGTGGGCATTGGAGGTAAAAAAGTAAAAAGACACTCTCTTGAACACCGTGTTTACGATCGGTTTCGAAGCAAGTACTTGGGATGGGAAAAGGGGTTGTCTGGCGTGGGTGCAATGGGGGTGACTGATGTTCCCATAATATATTATCATTATGCCATTCACCCTTATCCTTCGCTTCCCTCGTTCCACTTGGACTATCCTTATGTATACCTATATACACGTCAACCCTAAGCACACGCGCGTTCAACTACCAACCCCTAATATACAGCCGCGAATTGCCAACACACTAGTGTCCAGTATGTCAGGGTGACAACATGGGAACGCGTACGAGTCTACCACGTACTTTGGTTCAGGAGGAGAAGAAGGATAAGAGGAGGAAGGAGGAGGAGGAGGAGGAGGAGAAGGAAGATGAAGTGGGAGAAGAAGAACGTTACATAGAGGGTTGGCAGCTCGAGGTTAAAGGTTGTAGGTTGTCTGTCAGTCAGTCGGGGAGAGAAAAGGAGAAGGTTGGTTATTGATGGGCAAGTGATATCGAGTGATCCTGCCAGAAGCATCTCTTCACCCCCTGGTCACCCCCTAGTCACCCCCCCTAAGCCATCTTACGGTAAAATCAAAAGACCACACGAAGAGAACTGCCAATTAAAACGTAGACTTAGGGACGAAGAGAAAATAGCGAGAATCCTCAAAGGATTCCTTAGGAGGTTCCTTAGGAGTCTTAGTCGAAACCTTCGACCCTACCGCCGTCGAAAGGGGTGCTAATACAGGAGGCCCAATGAAAATCCATGGGGCTCGAAATTCTCAGCTAATTTCTTTCCGAGTAAACATTCTTGAATTGCTAAAATCCAACTCATTTTGAGATGCTGTAATCAGTCAGCCGTTACATCCACGAGGATTTTCTATGAGCCATCAAAGGACTTGACGATTCGACCTTTACTGGTATTCCGAAGATGCCCGAAATTACCCGATGGCTCGATGCTGCCAGATACTCGTACGCTCGTATTTCTAATTCGTCACTGTAAACGTTTATGCCAGAGGTTAGATTACGTGGCTTTTCTTTACATTTTACTCTCTTGTTCCCTTATGCGCTATTTCTCAAAAGGAATGCCAGGAAAGCTATAGACATAATAAACCCATTAGCGTTAAGTAGTGAGCGCATTTCCTTCGGGCGATATTACAATCGGCATCTTTTCTTATCGACAAAATAACTAAGACTTTTAACTTGGAGTCCCTCCTCCCGAGTATCTGGTAAACTTCCATCGTCCGCGCACACCTCGAGCACGTAAGTTTCCTCGAGAATTTACAAGAAATCGCTCAAGACGCACCCACACACACGCACGCGCGCGCTTCGAGAAAAAACAGAAAAATAGCGATTTATCGATCTATCACTTTTTTTCTTTCAATTCTAAAAAAAAACAAAGTCAGACGACTATAAAATTTCAATCAGACGCAATTCTCTTTTGTATAAGTGCATTATGCATCTGCGCGATGCATTATCAAGTGGTAGCTAAAGGACAGGATTAATTTACCGATAGCAGCTGCGCCATCTGCCAGTAATTTCTCAAAGTGTTACGTATTGCAAGATGTAGCAGGTAAATTGGCAGAGTCAATTATAGTCCTTCGAAAGTCTCCTTTAAACGAAAAGACCAGTCAGTCAGTCAGTCAGTCTATCTCGATCAGCCGCAACTAAAGAAAAATTCTCTATATTCGAACGTCACGAACATCCATCGCGTCTCACGGAAGAATTCGTAAAAGCGGCAAAATTGAATGTACCTTCGTCGAACGCAACAAACTCACTTTACGGAATACAATCGACCGGTATAATTACATTTAACGAGCGTCGGGTTGTTAAACTGTAAGAGTATCGCAGGAGGATATATTTGAAAATGGAGAATCCGTACGGAGAAACTTACATTGTAAAACCTGACAGGTACTTTATAGAAACATAAGATAAAGAGATTCGTTCGTTCCCAGGTATCTATAGGAAAGTCCATACAGAAAGGCTCTTACCCTCTGTGGGCGAAAGGGTAGCTCCGTCTAAAGGGTTCTTGGACCTTCGCTGCCACTTGGAAAATATATTTATACTTCTGTCGAGACGAACTTTTCTGGCATCAATGGCCGTCGAGAGCCAACAAATAGTCGTGGATCCTCTGTGTTTCCGTTGACGGACTGAAATTACGTGAAGCCAACTGTTTCCGTCGCGCGATAAGACTCCGACTATAGAGCCATTAGATAGGGAGCTCTTAAACTGTCTTAAGATATCGTCAAAATCCCTAAGTGATCCCAAGATATTTTCAAGCGCAAACACATTACGTTACCGAATATACCCGTGTACCTACTATATATATACATGTATATTATATAAAAATTACAAAATGATAACAGCCTCAAGCCAAGTACCAAAAATAGATCACGCACCAATCTACGTTACAAGTATAGTGATTGATAATACAAATTTATATCTTTCGTTACAGCACCGATAACGTTCATACGGACCAAGCTGTAATTAGCAATGAGCTCAGTGCTCTATTTTCCAAGCAGATACGATTAAAAATAATTGATAACGGAGAATTGGCGGGCTGCCGTAACTAACTAATACGAGAGAATTTCGAAGCTCCCAGAGACACACAACACGTGCATCGAAAGATCCGTCGGAAGCCTAAGATTCATAAGATAAATCCGCCTAGACGTATATCACTGCGTTAATGTAATTTCTCAAGTCCTCGCCTTTCGAACGAGCTTTCCCAATTAGCGCTACTCGACGAGCCGGATGTTCCGGCCGGGCGAGTAATTCGCGTTAAACAGCAGATTCTCGAGTTGCCGAGTTCATCGACCAGAATCGCGCGGCAGCTACGTATCTTGACTTCGTGAGTCCCGAGTCTCAGGGATGCTGGAGAAGTATAGGTGGTATTATCGTGGATGAGAGGAGAGAGGGGTATAAACGTCAGAGGCAGCAACAAGTGTTAACACCCTTACACTGTACTACCTTCCCTCGACCTGCCGCTTGCTCCTAACCTTTGACCTCTTCTGACTTGAATTCTTACAGGAGAAGGAGGAGGAACATCGAGGATCTCTGATCTCACTCCCGAGAGCGATACATTGATATGATAAAGAATCTGGCTATATCCGATGACTGATGAGTCAGAGAGAAATGAGTCGGATAGATCGTGAAATAAAAGGGGGAAGGGATATTTATTTTTATTTTTTTTTTAGTTTAAACGAAAAATGGCAATTTTAGGTGAAATTTGACGTGAGGCTAATATAGATGCACGGATAGCAAGAACGACTGTGGTGGTTAGGGATTTGAGTGCTGTTGTATCCTTGGTAGGTTGGGCTGAAGGTAGGAATGTAAGGACACCAGTTGCTAGGCAGCGCCTCTCAATATCATTCATCCTTTTACGTTCAAACGGAAAGCATCCTATATCCAGATGATCCATAATGCATTGCTTTTTATCATCCACGAGGATTCTGAAATTCTTGGATGCTTTGCTTATCCATTCTTTTCTTTTTCTTCAAATATGGCCTCTCTCGTAAGATACTACTCGCTACCTCGCCAATATCATCTTGACACGGTGCTACCTTGCTGGTATTACTGTTCGGTAAGGATATTACATACTCGTAGGATGTATATCACAACGAGGCACACAGGTATGAATATATAACGAGTGTGTCGAGAGTCACATGTAAGAAGAAAACAAGAGAAAAGGAAAGAGCGTCAAGGATTCTTTGAGGGGTATCGTTTTAACGAAGAAAACACAGTACCGAAGATACAGGAAGCGTGAAAGATGCTCCAGCAGTCCAGGGATCATCGTGATGCATCGATTCTCAGCCTGCATCCCAGTCCAGGCTGTGATCTTTGAAGACTCGACGCGGTCGTCCTTACGTTTGAGTATCACTGCGGCTGGAGAGTTAGGAATATGTGAAGATAGCAGAAGGAGAGTCAGAGAGGGAAAGAGGAGGAACCGGAAGAGAAGAAAAGGGAGAATCGCGCAACTGTAAACTCCCCGTAATACCGTGCAAATTAGGATCTCCCGAAGCATCCACTTGGCTCTCGACTTATCTCTCTTTCCTCCTTGCCATCACCCTACTCTGTCTCTCTCTCTCCGTTTCTCAGAGCCTTCTTACATCCCTCGCAATCATCCGGCCCGGGAGCGCTGGCATCCATTCACTTTCGGAAGGACGGATGTGGTCCCTTCAAGTTCCTCGTGTTTCTTCGCCTTCGGTAAGAGCTTGTCAATGAGACAAAAAGAAGGCAAAGGGAGCCAACTGAAAATTCCGCTGCATCCCTTGCAGACGGACGCTGTATATAATTAGCATTGGTAACTCTTCCTAGAGGAGCGCAGCCTATAAATTCCCATAGAATTCACATGCAAGATCGGATCGGTTAACTCAAATCGAATGAAAAATTCATGCCCACGTATAATGGAGCTGATCAGCTGATTAACGGGAGCTGGAAGAAACGCGTAGATCTTCTTGGAAATTTCGATGTAACGAAGCATCCCTTATCGTAATCGCATCGTTTCAAGCTTCGGCGGGCACTCTTAATCAGCTTATCTCGTTAGCGAGCGATATCCACCCTCCTCCCAAGGACTCCTCTACCCTGATAGTCTTTTTCCTTCCACGCTAGGGGATGGTAATATGAACCAGCTTAGCAATAATATCAAGCAATGCTATTTCACTAGGTATCGCCAACGACTCAATATGGATACAGAAATAAGGGTTGAAGGAAGGAAGGATTCGCGGGATCCACGTAAGCACCTACGGAAGCCATGATTTCCCTATGCCTTGTCAATTGAAGAGTATCGACGGCCAGGAAGAATAATCCAAAAAATATATAACGGCAAGACATGTATATATTAACTGTTACGAAGAAGGAAAAACCAGTTGGCTTCCACCCCCTCGCCATCCCCTCACCCCCTTTCGCCATAACTTCTCTTCAAAGACACCTTAAATATTTCTTTATTTCGTTCTGCTCCCTCTCCTTCCCCTCTTCGTCCCACACATCCCATTCGACTCTCTACCTGCTACCCTCTCTCTCTCTCTCTCATGCAAAGCCTTCACAAACCCCATGTCTCTGGTGGTAGCTTTTTTTCATGCAGCCAGTAGAACATAGTTTCCAGGCAACAGCTTTTAAAATATAACCTTCCACCTGTACCACCCCCGACCTCGTTCACGAGGTCCCTCACGGTCGAACCTCAGCACGAAAAAGGAGCAAAAAGAAGCGAATTCTTAAAGAGAGAAAAAGCTTTTTCTAATAGGTTGGATAGGTGGGTGGGGGCAAATCGGGGTTTGAGAAATACGCAACCCAATAGCGATCCTCGCCCACAAAACAGCATCGAAATATCTTTCTCTGAGGTGTGTGTGTATGTGTGTGTTGTGACGTATTTTCGAACCACGCGAGATCGAAATCGGTGAAACGTTACCGGCCGTCCACCCCCGCTCCACCAAAGCGGCACGGAGCCACGAAACGAAAATCCGTCGATTTTTGGGGGCGCGTAAAACTTACAAACGCAACTGGGTGCACGAACGAGAGCGAACGGTTGCGAAAATGCACGGCCGCTCAGGCTGCAGGTTGTGGTAGAGAGGGTCGGAGTAAGGGACCGGCAAGTAGTGTAATCCAGCGAGAACTACTTTGACGCGAACGCGAACGGACAAAATCCAGAAACGGGAGTCCAGAACATATGATCGGGAGCGAAACGGGAAACCCGACGCCTATGGCTATC
>JARPRG010000658.1:531441-560363 GCA_031001745.1 Hartigia nigra | reverse complement strand
TCTAAGCTCAAGCAAATTTTAGGGCTCTTTCTTGGAGATAAAAATAAAGTATAGAAAACAATGACCTTTGACCTAACAAGTTTCTCGTACATTGACCGAAGGACTTAAACTATTCATACGTACCAGAAAATCGGTCCGCAAAAAAAATGACTCGTGATCACTGTACAATTAGAGAGGGATTGGGAAAGTGTCAATTTCATCGACAACCATAATTACCAAAGTAGTCGGACCATCTCCTGAGATCGATAGTAAATACCGTAATTGTGAACTCACCTGAAACAGAAAAAAAAATTCTTAAATACCATAACGATTTCCGATACGCCATTAGAAAGCCATCATTGTCATAGATCATCACCGAGGACCTAACAACTGGCGCGTATAAAATCTAGTAATTTTTCCGGAAAAACCTATAATTTCGACACAGTCATTCCAGACGACTGTACAAACGTCAAGTCGAGTATCCACAGAACGATTTATGTACTCAGCGGTTAATCGTCCCTACCGCTATTGTTTTTCGTAGCGACCAGAGTCCCTGATCTTTCGTAGCTCTCTCGCACGTGACACATATGCCAGGCGCGCTTGCACGTATGGTTCATCCGTCGTTTACGTGAAATCACATAATTTTCGCACACCCGTCAATACCACTTAGACAACGGGCGAATATCCAAAGCCGCGACGGGCATAATACTACCGACCACTACCCACTAGTAGCTAAGGTAATTCAATAGGTAATTCAAGTTAGCCTTGAGAAAAACTTGACCTTGGACAGGCGGGCAGAGCGCGTCCTTCTCCGCTAAGAAGACATTCGAGCGGCTGGAAGAGGAAGAAAAAAGAAAGAGATAAAGAGAAAAAGCATAGCCGCCGGTCGCGCTCGAGTGACTCAGGTGCGGATATCGCAGAACGAAACCAAAGGCACCCCAGGTGTCTCTTTTATCTTAAACACGGATAATGATCCGGTGTAACGTTCGCCCTGTGTTTACCACCAAGAGAAGGATAAAGATAAAGAGAGAGCTTGGATACGTCCTAACGACACTGCTTCCTGCCAATGGACCAATTTCATCGGCAAGACATACGATTTCAGATTCATCCGCTCGCTATTCCCGACTAATCATCTACTTCTTTCGACGTAGAGACGAAATTCAGGCAAAATATACCAAGGAACAGGTGCTAAAGAACCCGCGCATAATCGCATCCTCCTGTACACCTGTTGACCTTAAGGTTAGATAATCTCTAGCCGCCACGTGGGATCGGACATAGATACTAAGGCTAATTCTCATAGAAGTATCTCTCCTGGATTCCCATGTAACCGTATATTATTGAGTCCCGCCAAGCCGAAACGCAACAAGTTGCCCATTCGCTACGAACACCTCGTGCTGCTCCTCCCTACTAGCCTCTCTGCTGCTCTCTATATACTTAAGTACGTAACAGCCTGAACAAATATATATATATATATATATATAAAGGTTTCTACCCACGACCTACTCATTTCACTGAGATTACCTGTACAGCACAACAGTACATATACTCCATCCAAGTAACTCCAGCTTATAAGCAACATCCATGTACATATATACAGCAGAGTAAAAATAAAGTATTAAAGCCGAACAAGTATACGTAAAATAATTAACATGCATAGTCAAAAATAGAAATCCCTTCCTCCTCTCCTTTTCTCAAATCAGGAAGTTAAGCTTGATTCAAGAGCACCAGTCGACATTCCTCTAGAATACATTTGAATGATTTATTACTATTAATAACGAAAGCATAGCGAAGCTTAAAATGATGAAAAAGAAAAAATACTTAATTCATCCGTCCCTGTAAAGCCTTACGCTCTATAGGGTATAGTAGCCTCCACTCGGTTCCACTTCACTCTCTCTTTCTCTCCGTTATTGTTACACGCTACTATTTCACTATTATAACTACTCATCCACTTCACTTGGAACTTGGCACTTCTGGCCACGTGCTTCGGTCGCCTAGCAGAAGCGAGCGTATCACGAGATTGGCTAATTAAGTGGTAATGAAGACCGTATCTATCATCCAGTCCCGTTTCTATGTACACCGTCTATCTAACGTGCAGCCGTGCACGTGTAACGAGATGGATAAAGGCAGAGCGTGTATATAAAAAAAAGTATAATGCAAGAAAAATTTAAATCAACATTCAACGCAATGTAAAAGGATGCCGATTAGAAAATGATTCGTTTTCATTTTGTCGCGTTAAGCGAAGAACATTGAGTGGTGAGGGGTAAAGGGTGAAGGGTAAAGAGTAAAGAGGACGGACTATCGCTCCCCCGTTCAATTAGGTCCACGCAATAAAATATATTTCGATCACGTTCGATCGCTTCTTGAAAGTCGCTCGTCGTGTCATCGATTAATGATGTATAGACGCATTTGGCTATACGGTGTGAACGCTGCTTCATTTTTCGATCTACAGAGCAATAGTGGCATTGGTAGTGTATAGTAGCTTCCGGGCTTCCTGATTTCTTTGCATCGACTTATTCCAGGGATCCAGGGAGCTGCTGTTATTAATAGCCGAGGAACAAGGATAAGCACCAAGTGGCCCAAGTGGAAAAGCACTAGTGGGGACAGGTCGATTTTGAAATTGCCGCCTCCGGCTTTTCTCGCCTTCACTTTGATTATCCCGGAGCTAACGACGGCGACCTTCCGAAATATTCGATTCTCTTAGGAAAGCTACGATTACGAAATTCGCTGCTGTCCCTAGAGACCGGCGGCTTGACATTCTTATTGGAAAATATTGAATCCGTATTCCCTTGTATAGGAAAATTCGGAAAACTGCCTTACGTTCGGACTTGGTACATGGAGCCGTGTGCAATCGGCCTTGTACAACATTATACACGATAGTACCGAGATGTATTATCTGATTGATATCCAATTTGCGATTTCAAATCAAGAGTATTTATAAGGGGAAAAAAAAAAAAAATGAATTTTAAATGAAAACAGGAAAATTTTTATATTTTATCAAATTTAACTTTCAGTCGAAGACGTTTAATGAATTTGATACTTTTTATTTATTTTTTTTTATTATTTCCATCTATTTCTCATACGTATATCGTACTCTCCGTCTCTTTCTCTGTTTCACGGTGTTCTCGATTTTGCTTCTCCTTCTTTGCTTTCCCTCTCCTTCCTTTACAACACAATACGGATCCAAAGAACCCGAGTGAGTGCCGTGCGTGCATTGAAAAGATGTGGCAACTGTGCACTCATTGATAACCCCTCCGAAGTTTCGAGCGATAAAGAGTCAGCGATAAATGTAGCGACTCACTTCAGAGCGCACTGGACACAAAGCCAACCTCAATTCCGAAGGCCTGCCGGTTAAAGATGGGTCCTCTGGTATTCAGCATACGACAGATAAAAAAGGAACGAGATACTCCAAAAGAAATGATCTTATAGTATATTTAAGGTGAATCTGCGGAATGGTTTCGTGCGACGAATTTACAATGGTCGATTAGCCATAGTTAGATAAGTGCTTTGCATGTGGAAGATAAGAAGAAGAAAAAAAAAAAACAAATTTGACCCTTGAACCCGGTCGGACGATAAGGAAAATCCTGAAGTTAAATATCGAAGGAGCATATTGTTGAGAGGTGGTCGGCTCTAGTCTATAGGTCTCTGTAGCGTCGGGAGAATTGCTATAGCGCAACGCTATTACGCAAGCACGACGGAAGTAGAAAAGTCGTAAAACGTGAAGCCCAAAGAGTAACGTGTCACCTGGGTGACCGTGTACGTTCCTTGATTTCCGGCCTTGGCTCTAGGCCCTTTACTTCGCAATTTACATCCCAACGTAACCGAGAGGCCGAAGGCTATAGGTGCTACGCGGCAACGCCACTATTTTTAGTACTGACGAAAAGTCCCACTCTCGGTGAAAACTCGACGATCCAAAGTGAATGTCAGGTCGGCCAACCGTGTACCAAGTAGGTAGGTATAGCCTGCCTGAGTCGTTTATTCGATTCACTTTAATTAAATCGTTTGGTATCGTTTCTCGTTCAAGACTATTTTTCTTTTTCTTTTTTTCTTTTCTTTTCAAATATCCCCAAATTGCCCTTGAATTTACTCGCACGTTATTAGGCTCTTCGGGTGAACCTTGCGAAATACTTTGAGATTCCATGTGCAAATTTTTGTTTCCCTTTTTTCTTCCAATGACGGATTTTCCTTTGAGAAATGTAATTCCGATGTTTATCGTAATTTATTGACGATTATGCAACGGACGGTATTTCTATTGCGTCGTATTTAACGGCAATGGGACCGTGCCTTCGAAAATGAATCCTTGTCGGTTCGCGGGGGGGACGATGGTCCTACGGTGGTCAATTATTTATCGTATTAAAGTGCTAACGATTTGTTTGTCCCCGCGACCGGTGAAAGTTTTCCTAAGATTTTTGCGAAATAATCCGAATCTTTGGACGAGTCCAAATAAAAGATGTAACGTCAGCTCTACGTTATTCGTAAAAGTCGATCGTTTTGACTCCTCGCCGATACATCCCAATTCCAAAGCCAATGTCTGTACGAACCGTCAAGGAAAAATACCAGAATGTCCACCTAGCGTAACCCGAGCAACCCCCTGCCTCCCGTCCCCACCAAGATCCACATATTAAAAGATATATCGTAGTGAGAAGTCACGAGAGGATTTCCCGCAATGAGCGAAGCCTTTTAATTACAGGCCCGACATTAATAGAACGAATAGCCGACTCTCGGCAGGCCACGTCAAACAGAGCGCACTGATAAAGCGCTGATAACGGGACGCGATAACTCCCGATACGCCTCGAGTTTCAGACTCTCAAAGTCGATCTGCTTTCGTTCGCGGCGAATATTTCATGGCTGACCCCCTCGCCCTTAGTCCGTCCGTCCGTCCCCCCCTCTCTCTCTCTCTCTCTATCCCCAACCTTATCACTAATTTTACGAAATTGCAATCAAGCATGACTTACGCTCGATCTGAAATCTTTTCCACCTCCCACATTCCAAAATTGTATCGCATCTATGTATAAATATGTGCTTCTACAGATTCTCTCAAAAGTAAAGATAAATCAGGCCGCAACAGTCGGGTTGCCGACTGGCAGTTATCTCGATCCTGATAACCGCGATAACATATTGGCCAATGTCAAAGCAGTGAGGTAAGGTCATAGACTCGTGATCCGAGGATTGGCCTTACGAGTTATTCGAGCGATCAGGTGAGTATAACGATGATCATTGACTGATCGTTATAACGGTGGATAACCAAGCCAACTGATCGTTTGATAAGTCGATTAGTCAGTCAGGTCCGAAAGCAATTAATATTATCGCCAGACGCGATTGCGAGGACGTTTTAACAGGATTCCGCGAAATTTCTTTGCAACGTGCAGTTTGATTGATCGACAGATGGATTATAAAAAGACGGCTCTGATAACTGATTGCTGTATTGCGCAGTGGGGTAGGTCACTTACGAATACGCGGATAAATCCTACGCGCTACCGGATACAAGGAACTCTTTTTCCTGTGCGGCTGCATCCCGTGCGACTCATGAATGACCAATGGCCAATGACCAATCGAGCGGAAGTACGTTTCTTTCTTTTTTTTTTACTTTCATATTCATTCGACTCAACACCCGCGCACGATTCTCCATTTTCGCACAGACATTCGATCCTGGAACGAAAGTATCTCATTGACGTTATTACGTAAGTGTGACAATTGCAACGTAGCTCAGTCCTAAATTGCTGGACTTTCAATGATGAATTGATATTTCGCTACCAATGTACCCGAAAGTCCAGCGAACGGACCTGCCGTCGATAGCAAAATTTCGACTTCCAATATGTCACACCGTGCGCGTATTAAGTGCCGCGTCATATTTTCCATTACGTAACCGCGAGGTTCTCTTTATTTTCAAGATAAGGCCAGGGTCGCCAAGGATACCGAGCGACGCATTAATTACGGCGCCCGTGTAAAATTGCAATGACCTAACGAATGACAATCTCTGCCACCAGACCCGAGCGTCTCGATGCTTATCCCTAGGATATAAAAAAGGACTGTTGCGCGTTATAGGCAAAAAAAAAAGAAAAAAAAAGTCATTGGTCAAACGAACCGAACCATTAAAATGTGTCAATCGATAAGTTTGACCTTTCTTACGTATGTATCGATAGAATCGGCAAAAAGAGAAAGAGAAAATATACATAAAAAAAAAAATATATATATATATCCAACGGTAACAACCTGTCATTCTCTGCAGTCTCTACGATCGCGCCGACTGCACGAGTCAAAGCGTCGAGCCAAGTAAGAAAATGAAATTTCTCTCGTCTTTATGGAATACATTTTCCAGTAGCAATTTTGAAGATGGACCCCCAGCCGTGGTACCACGAGTAATTCGGGCAAATACCATGCGTCACACGTGTCGCAAAAGAAAACAGAGTCATTGCAGTGACATATGAGACGATATTCTCTGCACAAGACTGACGCAATAAGGCCTACTACCATCGGAATATCCCTAAAATACACAAATATTCAATCAACCATCCAAAAACAACGTTACCAAGGAAAGAGAAAATTTACCCAAAAATACTACCAATCGTTTTAATCGATAAGACCCAAACGTTCGATCGAACATCCAATAGGACGATCAGTCCCACCTTTAAGCGTCGACGAAGCATTCCCATAGCCAGTAGAAATAGTTACGAAGAGGATATACAAGTAGATACGAATCGAGAAGGTCCGCCACCCGCTGGAAACAAACGTACAGAGTAAAAGTCGTACGATCGACGTCGCGACGCTCGAGAGCGGGCTGAATGTCCGAAATGTTCGACTACCCACGATATTCCCTGTGTGTAAATACAACATATATATATATAGATATACATAGAAGCTACATACTATCCGCTACTAACCTATCCGTATATACATGGCTCTGAGATTATTTTTAGAACGCGTTCGACCTCTCTCGGACTCGCTCTCCTCTTACTTTCCTACCTACTATTGTACGTACAGGCAATATATATATATATACACACACACACAAGTTCATATATACAGAAAGCACCGAGACGCAGTTGCTGTATTGGACTGTGGTATGCTTGAAACGAGAACCACTCGGATTTACCGGTGGGATAATGCGGCTGTGATACGGCACTGGTATGCGAGGCCTTTACTGACCTTGGACTATTTCGAAGATGACGTTGCGACGCTGCTCTTTCCCTAAAACAAGATTCCATCGAAAAACTCTGATTGCCACTCACTTCATTATTCCAATCATTCGGTTGTTCCGTGCGTATGGGTAGAAAATGGTGTAGGTGGTGAACGTAAATTTCTTCTTTTACTTTTTTCTCATAAATTACGTATAAACAAGAGTATTAGATATAAGTATTCTAGACAAAGTAGAAATATCATAAATATAGATTATTATTTGCTGGCTGGCAGGTATATATATATAACGTAGGTCGATCTTATTATCTTTTTATAGGGGTTTAAGGGTAACGGTGATGGGTATAAAGGCAACCTGACGTCCCTGTTACCAGGTAGTAATTTCGCTTCAAAAGGTCAAGGGTCAGAAATTGTGGTAAAGGGTAAGCGACTTAGAGTGGCTCAAGAACGTTCAGATACATTTTGACATCGCCTGCGCCACGCAGTATACGTGCTGAAAGTAGCCAAAGCTCGTTTAAACGTTAAAAATAAAAAAATGTCGATTTCGCCGCCAGATGAAATAACAGCTGAGTGTATTTATTTTTAATGAGTGTATCTTGTTACTATCGCGCCGAGGAAATCTAACAAAGCGAAAAGGTGTTTTTAAAGCTCAAAGTGCGAGTGTCATCGCTCGTAATAATAATCGTAGCCGTCATTGATTGTGCCACATGGAAAGAGACATAATATCAGTATATCCGCTGATCGTCCAATACAAAAGTATCATTGTTTGCGAGGCGGTACTAAAAATCCGCTGCTTTTAGTTGTCCGTCGTCGCAAGGGCAAAATACGAAAATTGGTTGTCAGAAAGAAAAAAAAACAAAAAAAAATTGAAGTAAATTTTTACCGTTCGTCCAAAACCACTTTTTCTTTTACATTGGCTCCCCCCCCCACTCAGTGTTTAATAGCCTCGATCAAAGTACCAATAGAGCCTACCGTTAAAATGGTCCGGAAAGAAATATAATAGATTGGATTGTATAATTGTGTAGCAAGTGCCATAATGTCTGCGGAATGACGTTATAATTGGCTCGAGGGAAAACGACAATGCCTGGGGTAAAGGGGTAAAGGCGCGCGGCGAAAGGTATTCGTAAAATAATACAGTAAGCAGCACTATAATTTCGAATAATGACGGTCCTTAGCGTGTCGAACGATAACCGTGATTTTTCGAACCTCTGGAGAGTGACTGTGTGAGCAAGTGAATGAGTGGAGGTTGTAGCACGTGTCAAGTAGATAGTTCGGTATGTAGGTAGACGCCTGCTAACCTAATCAGGACTAGAGATAGAAGCATTGGTAAAAGTGTCACCGAAGTGAATGATAATGACGGGTCGTCAATAAAAATCGAAGAAACCTGATTCGAGGAGCTCTACAAAAAATGGTAGTTCCAGGTATAAGAAAGAGATAGCGCACCAGGAAGCGAAGTTTTCGAAGAAGCCGGAATGGCGAATCGGCTGACGATTACATAACCGGTATCAAAGTCTTCTGATAATCCGACAACTGCGATCGATCGTTACCATCGATTGGAAATGCATCAGAGATTAAAATGAAAAGATGCTCGGTAAAGATGAGTATCATAGATAGAATCGAGGACGTAACCTAAAAGCGAACGTAGATACGCGTGAAACGAAACCGAAAAAAGAAAAAAAAAAAACAATTTTTTCGGACAAAATTGTAACGACTCTTACCGATGATTCTGAATGACAAGAAAAAAAAAAAAAGAATAAGGCGGTGCAAGAGATCTGGAGGCCGCAATCTCAAAGAGCAATTCCCATAATCCAACCGCGAATCTCAGATCCGATCGTCAATCGGTCGGCATAACCAAAGTCTCGACTAGGTCCAGGACTGCGTAACGATTACGCAAGAGACGCGACCACAACGCCACCGCACGTTCCCATGAGTATATCTAACTTTAGAGCACCGATACCGGCGTGCGACACTTGTTGGACAACAAACGCGAGCATGTGTGGAAAGTGAGCCGAGGATAGCCGAGAGTAGCCGAAGGGCGTCCGGAGTAGGCGCAGTGGGGATAGAAGACTCGAGTATTGGTACAAGCCACACGTATCCAAATACGCCAAGTGGATTATCGTGCAGTAAGAGTGAGGAGCGCAAAATCTACGCGCGCACGGGAGAGAGAGAGAGAGAGAGAGAGAGAGAGTGAGAAAGGAATATCATAGAAACCGACATTAGCCTCTTCAGCAGAGCTACGCGGACTTTACTCTCATGCCTGGTCTCCTGACTAGCTGGTCTCTGCCTTCGGACACACCCACGCGTAAGAGAGAGAAAAAAGATGCGTCAAGGATATCCGAGCGTCCATTATCGTAGCAGATATTTCGAGAAGCTTCTTCGAGGTGCTAGATAATCCATATAAAATGAAAGATAATCGCGTCAGTAGTATAAAAACTATCGATACTATTGCTAGAATCCAACCGATGAGATAGACACGACTTCGCATTGACCTGCTGGTGCTGCTGGTCGGATCATACTCCAGGGCGCTACCACTTGGCTCGACCTGGCTCACCTACGTACGTTCTCGTACGAACGGGACAGGCTATGCGTCGAGGTAAATGACTCGGATGGCGAACATAGCGACTGGTCGGGCCCCTCTTCGCGAGCACGACGATTGGTCCAGCCGTCGTTGGCTACTACGCATCAGACAACGTACAGTCCTTCTACAAAGTCTTCTCTACTCTCCTTGCATGGCCGTCTATACATATACGTGGCGTGTCGTCCTGTCCTATCCTTATCCGCTTGAGGTTCATTAAATTCCCAATGATTCTCTCGGCTCCGGTAACGTTGCCTTGCACACGCCTTGTGAAAGGTCCTGATTAAAAATTCTTAGACGCTCCAAGGATCGCTGATCTACGCGACGCAATTCATCCATTCGCTAAAAAAATACCATCTCTTACATCACTGAGATTCGTGTCCTTTTGCCGCCTTCCTTTTGAGCCCAATCATTTGTTTACAGTGTGGTTACTGACACCTCGATCACGATGTGCGTGAACCGAACGATTGCGAGGATAATGATTATTTCTCGGAAACCAGCGGAGAAGCCGTTCTTCGGTGAACGCATGCGAATACATTACGTACCGAGGAATCGTCATTCATCGGGATACTTCCTGTCGTAGGAATTCAAGATGACTCTGCACATAGTATAATCGACCGATAGATTTCTCCTTCTCTCGATGGCTTCAAAATATTACCATACTTCGTTATTACATTTATTCGTTAAATGATGAGTGCTTTTTTATTTATTTATTTATTTATTTTTTCAACGTCGCTTACCGAATAAATGACTTTCCCGCCTTTTTCATTTCTTCCCAGCGTACTTTGCCACGGAAAAATAGATTCGATCGCGAAATCTATGAAACTTTCCTGAAAATACATAAAGGATCTGCGTTCGCTCGGTATATCAAAGTAACACCTGTATGGCGGAACGATCAGTGAAATCTGTTATCGTTTCGAAAAGGAATCCTCGAGGGCACGCGATCGGGGCAATCCCCGCGAAAGTATGCGAAACCTCGATCGACTATGGCAGGTGGTAGGCCTAGCTAAAGCGACTAGAGAATTCGAGCGAGGACGTCGAAAGTGCGTACCAATCGCAAAAACAAAAAATTACTGAACCTAAGTCCCAAATCTCTATCCGAGTCACGAGACACTGGGACGGGGGCCATTAAAAAATTGCGCTACAGCTCGAAGGTGGTATTGCCTAATAAATTGGTCCTCGTTGTTTCTTTTTTTTTTCGTTTTCCAATGCGATACGTAGTGGCAGCACTGCGAAACACTCGACGAGACGCGTGCACATGGCAACGATAAGGGAATCCGTCGACGCCTCCGTGCCTGCAGTCGTCGACACGAGACCATTAGGGTCAATCTCCACGTCGCAACGTCCCCGTCTGATACGCAGAGAAGAGAATGAAGAAAATCGCAATAAAAAAAATAATAAAAAAAGAAAGAAACATCGATCGATACAATTTAAATCTACGAAAGCACTGGACGCTCGATTAAATTAACTGGCTACTCAATTAATCTACGGATAAACAATTAACTTGAAGCAATACTACTGAAAAAGACACGTGACTTTAAGCAAACGATTCCCGAGCGGCTTTCGATTTCCCGAAGATTCTCCATAACAGAGATTAACGAGCCGACGCAGAAACGAGACGAAAGACAAGCACGTGGGGTTCCTGGACTTCCGCTTTTCTCCGGCGCCCAGACGCATCCCTGATCCCCCAGCGCTTACGAGCTTGACTTTTTACGAGGACGATTATCCCTGGTGGCTGAGGTCGACCGGCGATCGGCAACAGAGACGAGATGCGAATGAGACTACCGGCAAGAAGTAACAGAGAAAAAGAGAGTCCAGAGGGATAGCGTAGCCAAGATCGGGAAGAAGATCACGAGAGTAAGAGAAAGAGAGAGAGAGAGAGAGAAAAAGGAGGGTTCGAACGTTTACTATACGGTAAGAAGCCCTCGACGGACCTGTTGCTCTTGCTACGTTGCCACTTGCTTACCCGCTCACGAATAAACACAGCCAGGCGCGCACACACGTACTCGCACGTGCGCAATTTATCAGTGCGTGTCCCTTACCTACGAGTGTGCGAGAGGCGTCGCGACGCACATCTCCGTCTACGTGTACAGGCGGATCTAACGTATTAGTGGACAGCGCCATAGCCGCTTGTCGCGCGGGTTCAAGAGCCCAGAAGAGTAAGAGTTCACACGACAGGAGAGACTGACCTACTATCTACGAGACGAGCCTTACACGGTCATTGGTAAATTGCTTATTTGCGTAGCAAATGATACTGCCCGATATACCGTTGCATTCGAAGACCCTAACCTGACTTAACCAATCCTCTAAGGACTGACCTACCTAAAAAGTATCCTTATTGCCTTATTATTAGTATGATCAAGAGTCTTAGGGGGTTCCGCCTACTAGAATATTTCGATATAGCCGCCAATGGAGGTCTAGATCATCCGAGATCCTATTCGGCTTCCAAATAGACGTACCCATTGCATGATCAGGCGCGAACGTCCTACTCTTTCTACCGTAGCTATCATAGAATTCGACGCTCTGAATTGACTATAGGCAAACTTTAGCTGTAAACATAGATATATCTCTATAGACACGGAGCAGAAGCAAGCGCCATATCCGCGCAGTTGCTTGGCCCATCCATGGTTTCGGCAATTGCGTCACGATTCGACAATCGACTCTCGCTGCGTGTCAATGTCTGCGAGAGAGCCACAGACGCCGTGCGCGTTTCACGAGGACGCTACGCACACGGCGGTCGCAAGGGAACATGCTGGTAGTCGTGTTTTAACGTTTACGCGCTGGACGAGGGAGAGAGTCTCGAGAAGAGAGGAATGGTGGTGGTGGTGGGAGGAGAGAGAAAGAGAGAAAGAGAGATCAGTCGAAAAAGCTAGAGACACGGAGTTGGTGTGACAGAGTGGCGGTCGAGAAGGACGGTAACGGAGAAGAGGGGCAGGAATAAATGGCACGCGAGGTCATTGCCTCGAATCGGGGATCGGATCGGATCGGATTGGATCACCGTGTATACGTAAACTGGCAACGTGTAGGAGAGAGACAGCTATGGTGGGCCAACGGTGCGAGAGAAGAAGACACGGTGGTAAATCAGTGGCCAAATATGATTATGGAATACCGATAGGAGCATTGATATTCCCGTGGACTGTCAGGAGTTCGCACGATAGGGTCGATAGGCATTAGGATCGATTCATACGTACGTTCGATTCTTCTTCTGACATTTTTTTTTCTTCTTCTTCTTCTTCTTCGAGTCCAAGACCTACCAGAGACCCTGCCAAGTGCGTGTGTCTCTGCGACCACGTGGTTGCGCAATGCAAGAAAGCAAGGAGCTCCGCCGGCACCGTCGAGGAATATTTATTATTCGCACGGCGGGATGCGTGTCGCGGCTTAATTCCACGGCAACTCCTATGAGCCCGATACAGCTCGTAAGCTGTAATGCTGCTCACCTAGTAGAGTCAAGGGTACGTTACGTGAAGGCAGCGGTTACGTACCTGTTCGCACACCCATTACGTCACCGCGTACGTATCTTCCCGACCTACTGTATTAGTACCTGTCCGTACTAACGTCAGCCACTGCTCTATGCACAATCCGTACTAGCGTATCTTCCTCTATTACCAGCAGGATGCCTACAAAGCCAAGTGCACCGAGAGCACTCGTAATCGAACTCAATCGAACAGCGCTCTCGTACCTGCTTGGAAAGTAGTTATAATCGAGGCGAGAAATTCGACAGGAGAAAGGTGTTCCTCACAGGTAAAAATTGGAGACCTCGGAGCGCGCGTCCCTGTCTCACGTTGGCAGCGAAGAAATTCGCGGCCTTGCTCCAGGCTAAGTGGATACACCCTGGGCGATTGTCCTGAACCCATAAGCGGGAATTGAAAATGCCGGACGTGCACACCCGCTGGAATTTGTATTCTCGGAAGGAGCTATTGCGCGTACGTAAGCCGAAGTACGTTTTATAACGTGTGCTCGGATGTCGCGCATCTTCAGGAAAGTACCGGAGTATGTGTATCTGTATGTATGTTAACGCGTTATACGGGATATGCATATTCCAAGAGAAGGCACAGGCCCTCTGGTAGTAGGTGGAGCGAGATCACCCGTCAGGACGATATCGGCAACGTGGGAGCAGCGCCCGGGTAGAACCGGCAACCACGCGGAGTGCCGGCCGTGCAAAAATAACGCGGAAAGCCCGCTTAAACTCACGCCGCCACGCCGAGCAGACCCTCGCTCTGATAAATCCTCTGGACTATCTGCGTTATAGGCGGCGCCATGCGCTCCCGCGCATTCGCCAGTCACTCGAGTTCGCACGATTTCTTCCTTCGACTTTGCCAGATTGGCCGCTATCGCGATCGAGGCGCGAGTCAAAGATATTCATCGAATATCTCTGCCTTAGGAGCATAATAAGCGAATGTCAATGGGTCCTGTAGATATTGGCAAAGTGTAGATCCGAGAAATCTTCTTGTTCCTCCTATCCCTTGAGAATTGGGGTTGTCGTCGAGGAGAAGAGGGCGAACCGTAAGAGAAGCCTTGACACACTTTCGCCAACGTGTATCTAACGTGTTACGAGAGAGAGAGAGAGAGAGGAGAACTACAGGAGAACGGTACAAAATTTTAGTAAGCCGGCTTTACTCGCTTGGAATCGTTCCTTCTCTCCTGATCCCCGATACTCTCCCTTCGATACGAGTGATGAAAAGCTCGAGAGTAGTAAGAACTTCCGAGGGAATAAGAATCGAACCCCCGCAAAAGGATAATACGAAAATCCAACCTTTACCATTAAGCCCGGCTAAAAACCTCCAATCTAGGGTCACTAGTGTACCACGAGTACAGAGTTATCCATATCCAAAGGAACAAAATTAAGCAGCGTTTCCACGCGTGCTACCTGTCTCTATCTATTGTATTACACCTGATTCGTAATCTGCGGGTCGCCGAATTTCTGCGAGCGCGTTACGTTAACGTTGCCAGCCTGTTGAGCAATCTTTACGCACGCGAGACCACGCACTTTCGAACCTTATCCAGTCGCGTGAGGTTAGACCAGTCCCTGGCTAATGGCAGCATGCAAATTCACGTCAAGTATTGCTCAAAACTATCCTCGGAGCAGTCGCTGCTGCTACTACTATCCTCAGTGCCCGGGTAACGTGAGTCTCTTGGCTGCTGATATTCAAAGGCGTAGCCAGATATGTAATACGCAGTGGATAAAGTCACGTATGTAGCCAGACTAAGGAACGTTACGGCGTGCCGGAACCACGTGACACCGTGATTCTCCGCGCAATAGTTGCGCGACGTTCACGGCTACCGCTCGAGTTTGCGTGGTGGGATCTAACCACTTTCGACCTTGAAAGAAAAGTAGAGGCAGTCCGGTGCCTGGGAATGTTGCCCTCTCTTTCGAAACTTTACGTCTAATGCGCTTTAATGTAGCTACGCGTGTTTGTAAATTGCGTGTTTAGAATAGTCTCACTCTAGGTGTCTTACGGATATGTGCACGTACAATGGAACGTACGTGGAATAATATGATGCCTGGAAACTCTAGGTTGCCAGACAAAAGTTGCATCGATTCGTATTGCCCAGGGTACCCGAGTCGCGACCCACGACGCATTATGCAAAAATAATGGCAAATATTACGACACGACAAGGACCACTAGTGACATTTGACCGTAGCCACGATCGCTCGAATCGTTCACGACTTCGGGGAACATGGATCCACTTGGATCCAAGTATTTTTCTAATCACCTTAAACCCTTCGAGTACTTAGATCGAGGATAAACTATTAGACTCACCTTCCATCCAGCACTGCTGTTACTGTCTCCCTTGTCCTTGAAATAAGGTACGTTGTGAACCATCCAGTCGTAGATCTGTGACAGGGTGAGTCGTTTCTCTGGAGCACTGGTGATGGCCTGCGTGATCAAATCCGCATAGCTGAGATTGCCCCAGGCATTTCTTCGTGAAGAATTCTTCTTCACTGGAAGAAGTCCGCCACCCTGGGTAAGTGGACCTTGTTGAGGTGGTGTACCGCCCTCGACGCCTTCCTTTCCACCAGGAACACCACCGACAACGTTACCCTCGACATAGCCTTCTGGTCTAGGTAGAGGCCATGTGTTTGATCTTGCTCTGGTCTGTGGCTCAAAACCGTTCTCCAGGTCAAAAGGTACTCCCGCACCGGTACCGGTACCAGATCCCGACCCGGAACCTGAACTCGGTACCGAGTCCATCATGCTCACTCCGTCCGTGTACTCCACTTTGACTGATGATCCTCGACCACGAAGGGTCGAAGTTTCTGTAGAGACTGAATCCTTGACCCGGAATCTCCGGGGATAGGTAATCACTCTACGTTCACCTTTTGCACAAAGTTCAAGGGCGCTCCAGGTAGAGCCTCAAATGAAGAATTTATCAAGTTCCCAAAGACACATGAAAAAAATGGTGCACCACCTTATAACTCCTTCTCTAACACCGAATGACCAACGGCTCGTAACGAAGAAAGAGGATCCAACTTCTGAAGAAGACTGTAGTGCGTCGTCGGTTACAGTCCACACTGTTAGAAATAGTACTGCTCTAGGAATAGCGGTGAATCAGAAGGGAGAAATTGACAATATCCCAGGTCGAACCACGTGGATCGCTCGGCGTGTTTACAATCGTCGAGAGTCGCGGTCACGTGGCCATGTTTTGGTAGAAAAGTTTGCCCGGTGCGTACTTTGCTCACCACGTACATCCAGATCTTCCACTTGATTTCGATGTAGGTACAGCTCAGTTATCTTGAGAAAGATGAGGAATGTAATTTCACCGTTATTTTTCACCAATCGCTTAATCTCTCAACACAACCACAATTCGTGAGCATCCGATAACGCAATAAGTATCCTCTTCTTCGTTCACTACATCTAAAAAAAGAAACAGCTTTCCAATTTTCCCGCGAAATATCTATTCCTCGATAAACAGCTGCTCCATTAATCGAACAGTGTACTCCAATCCGTATCAGTTCTTCCACTAATGATTTGCCACTAAAACTCTCGCTGTCCTTTCTTTACTTCGTATTTCTTTGGCACCCTTTTTCTTTCCCACACTGTCTCTCTCTCTCTCTGTCAATTGCTCTCAATCTCTACTATTCTCGTCCTCTCCCTCTCTTCCTATGTCTCTCCTCTCACCTTCAAAATCTTCTCACAGTAATTCGCTGAATTACGCTGCCAATAGAAATTACCTTCATCAATCGACAATTACCAAGAAGTCATAGGAGACAACCTCCAAAAGACTTGTGCGTCGTTCTGTACTTCTTCAGAGCACTCCTAAATAACGAATGACGACCAATGACGAAAAACGACGACGACGACGAAGACGACGACGAGCTCGAACGATGACAACGAAGAATAAACCACCCACGCAGAGGAACGTGCCGGCTAGGCAGCGCGGCGCATACTGCCTTGAAGCTCAGCAAAGGGATCCGAGCCAGCCAAGCCAAGGAGCGAAGAGGCGAATTTCTGGCGCCTACCTCTGAGTGACCAAGTAGTAGGGTGGGTGGCAGTCCAATCCCTCTGGTAGGGGAACAGATATCCCACGAAGTGGGAGTAATGCTCCAGAGTGAGCTGTGGCTGTTAGCAGGGGGTATAACATCATAGCTGGTGGGGATGTCGAGAGGCCAGAAGTGGGGGCGCCGGTACTCCCGGCGGGGGAAGCTACTGCTGCTCTCACAATCAGCCTGTAACAATGGCGAAGGGTTAGGAGGGAATGAGGGACATTCCATGAGGGTGGGGGCAATACGCTTTGCCTACCGGGAAATCGCATGCTGTTAGTCCCACTCTCTCTCTCTCTCTCTCTCTTGCTCTCTCTATTCCGAATCTTTGTCTCTTCGTTTCTCTCTCCTTCATTTCCTCTCCTATCGCCTGACCACTGATCTGTCTCACTCACTATCTATGCTTACGTCATTCTCTTCTACATACTTGCCGATCGGAGAGCGCAATTCGTTGTTTCTTCTTACGTTTATCCATAAGCGCCACTTTATCCTATTTTTCTTATGCGTTTATCCGTAATTCAAGGGATCCCTGAATTTTCGTATTTACTCCTCAAGCAGCCCCACTTGAAAACTTTTGGCTTGGATTACCCTCGCTATAATTTTGGGAGATTTTATCGTGTGAATTTTGCACATGCCCTGGAAAATTAGCGAGAGGAAAGAAGACTTACCTAAGGTGGTATTGGTTATCCTTAACCATTAGATCTTGAAAACGTATAGGTAAGGTTAACCATGGACCATCTATTACCGCACCTTTATTTTAAGGCATCCTCGGGTTACTACAAAGAATGGTCTCAGATAGAAAAACTCTTAGTGATTCCTACATTTTTCTTTTCCCAAGACACCAATACTAAGTGTTACACGAGAATTTCGAATTTTCTATCAAGAATCACTATACAGTATAGCGAAACAAAAAGATGTTTATACCAGTTTCTCGTACGTACGGTAACGGGCTATGTAGTATACTTGTGTGTGCATCTTTACTCTCTCTCTCTCTCTCTCTCTCTCCCTCTCGCTCTAACCTCGTGACATAAAAATCATCCATAGAAACTTGAGAGATATCGCACACGCTACTAGTTGCAACGTCAGCTATAGAAAGAAAAAAAACAAGAAAAAATTGCTATATATATTTATGAGCAATAGCAGTAACTATGGCTAAAAAAAAAAGAGATACGTACATGTCAGAGCGAAGCAAAACGAACGACTCGTCGAGGAAGTAATGCGTCGTTTTCAAAGGAATAAGGAGTTTCGGTAGAATCTTGTAATCTAGAGTTTCTACGACGACCTGGTCCGAAGATCTTATCTCTATATACATAAATAGTGGCATTGCTGGTTAGCCTCCACTGGGTTGAGTGAATAAAGCCGATCGTTTCCAAACGCATTTTGTCTGCGAGAACTACTTCTCCGTTGAACGTCGATCCTTATCAGCTACCAAACCAAAATGTACATACGTAACTGCATTCGATACAAATAAACAGGCACAAAGAGGAAAGGTCACGATACATTTTCGTGACTCCTTGCAACCTGAAGACTTTCTCTGCATCGTGATCCATTGTCATCGATCCTGACACCCTTTGTTACGTGGCTTGCAGTTTCACGTACTTTTCACGTAACTTACGAGAAGATCAAAAGTTCGTTAGAATTTTGAAATAACTATACTAGCGACGCTTTAAAATCTACGTTGAATGAAGAAGAACTATTCTTTGCACGGTCGGTAACAGTAGAAATTCTTTCGTGGATATTGCAGTTCTTGGATTCTAGTTGACTTTGTTCGTGCTTGTTTCTGTTGATGGAAGCACAGTCGGCCAAGTGTGCGATAAGAAACAAGATGGCTGGCTCCAACGCGAGTTTGTCCAGTGAAATCCCAGCGAAAAGAGAGGACGAATTTAACGAGTTTTATACAGAAGTAGGTTATTTTATACTTTATTTGAGATTGCGGTGTTGGTTGGTACTTTGTGCGATCTGGAAGCTTGGCACCTTCCTGTCATTATGTAATTGTGAAAACAACAATGTCCCTCTTCAGGTTCGATAAACGTCAGCGATTTTTATCCTGAAATTTGGATAAGGACGGTTAACGCAAGGGAAGTTTGTTGTTTCGGGTGGTGTGTCTTTAATTATGATCTTTAAAATGAGTATATGCATGAACGTATACCTGATTCTTTGTGGCTTCGGGACGGAATTCTTTACAGGCCTAACCTGTAAATTGACACATTATGTATCTCTTAATCATAATTTACACGTATGCCGTAATAGATTTATCGTTTGTTCAGGTTAAGGAAATCGAGAAGAGGGACTCCGTGTTGACTCCGAAGCAACAAATTGATAGACTCTTGCGTCCTGGTTCCTCGTACTTCAATTTGAATCCTTTTGAAGTATTGCAAATAGATCCAACCACCACCATCGATGAAGTCAAGAAGAAATATCGTCGGGTAAGTTTAGTAACAATACCCTTAAAGAATTGTTAATGAATCGTCTGTCTGATTTTTCTTACGAATATTGCTTTATATACAGATGTCGATTTTGGTACATCCAGACAAGAATCAAGACGATGCCGAAAGAGCGCAACAAGCATTCGAGAGTAAGGATATAATTAAGCTATGTACATCCAGTGGTAATTTATATTTTTTTGTATACCATTTTTATGTACATTTAATTTCAGTCGTGAACAAAGCTTGGAAAACCTTGGAAAATGAAGAAACTAGAGCAAAGTGTATGGATGTTATCGAGGAGGCAAAGGCACGAACGGATCACATGGTAAGCTAAAATAATTGCATGTATTATAACTGTAATAAAAGAGGTTTGACCTCCGTAATATCTTAGGATCAATTTAATATGCAGATTACAGAGAAAAAGAAGAAATTGAAGAAGGAAGGGAAAAACGCAAACGACGGAACGGGCGCACATGTGCTAGACGAAGAAACTGAGGAAGGATACAGACACGCCGTTTGGGTCATGACGATGAAACTCTTTGCTGACATGGAGCGCAGAAGGTAAATAGCATTACTACGCGCCAAATGCGGCTGAAACATATGATCAATCCATTCCTGTAGACGCGAATTAGCTACGAGAGATGCAGAACAGCGTAAACGAAAGCGAGAAGAAGAATTATCAGCCGAAGCACAAGCTGCATTAGAACGAGAATGGCAGCGAAACTTCGAGGAGTCCAGACAATCCAGAGTCGACAGCTGGAAAGCTTTTCAGTCCGGCTCCGGAGGAGCAACCAAGCAAAAGAAAACGAAAAAGCTAAAAGCTTTCAGGCCGCCGAAGACGAAGGCTGAATCTCGATAAAATCGTCCAATCTCTTTTCTTTTTTTTTTTTTTTTATCGTGTTCCTGGCACTTGACGCTCGTTTCCTTACAAAAATTCAATTAACACGGTGAACAGTTAATGTATTCTAGACCGTTAAGCCACAGGAATAACCAAATTACCACTTCCATGCCACGATAAACCTAATAATGTCAAATAATTAATTAACGCGAATCGGTTTATCATTCGGAGACGTAACCCTACGGTGTCAGATAAAAAAGACTAACGAATCCGTAAGTGTCCAGCTGACAAATGGCAGTCGTTCAATACGAGTGACAAAGAAAACTACGTGGATGAATATGAGTGAAAGGAGTGAATATGAAATTAGCTGTAGAGTTAAACAAAAAAAAAGGGAGAGAACAACCTGTCAAATTTAACAAACTGAAGTTAAAACTTGGGGAATATGTTTTTAGTGCACTTGAGACGCGCTTGCGCAAAAATTAAACAAAAACAAAAAGCGCATTCGAATGCGCAATCCAATTTTTCTAGGTGGCCCGTAAAAGTTCAGACATCAAAAATTACGTAATTTTTCGAAATATTTATTTAGAAAAATAGTAACGAGGGACAACGTTCGTATACTATTACGTACATCTATATGACGACATAACGAATATGTGATTGATACTGGTTCTTAATTTCATGATTCGTTAACGGACATCCATAACTAGTTGATTCGTAATGACTGTGCTTAAGTCTAGAATCAATAACGTAACTGTCCATATAAATACTTTATAACGGGCCATACAATTATTTTTTCATATTTCATTTTGTTTGATTGCCTCCCTCTCTCTCTCTCTCTCTTTTTCTCTCTTTCAAATGTGCCTGCGAGTTTCAGTGCACGAGAACGAACCTTCTTTCATAATAAATGTACTATTTTTACTGTAGATATGAACAGATTATAATTCCAAGATAACCGTATTGTCTGTATAACGGATGTTATACCTATGATGTACGTAATGAACGTTTTATCTATCTGTGTTCGATATTAAATCATTGTTTTTTTTTTACATAATGATATGAGGAATCATGACGTCCGTGATTGCAGAAGGCAATTTCATGTCCTTCTGGTTCCATCATATACTCGAATCTTATTTAGGTGTATATACTCTGATATAAGAAAAAAAAAAACATGAACGTCCCTGAAGAAGTACAATTCATCGGATAAGTCAGTACGTATGTTATAGAATGAGAAGAAAGAATTTGTGTAGTTTCATTTTTTTTTTTCTTTTCTTTTCTTTTCTTTTTTCCTATAAAATATTCGTTTTATTTATCTTTCGTATGTACTGATGTACGTTCTTCTGCATACAGTTTTGTTGGCGTATTGGAACGCATCCCAGACTGACGTATTGGCAAAGCAAGCTACTCGTAAAGTGAAATAACGTAAGATCAATTATTTTCATAAGATATAATATAATCGGAACGAAGTGTCGTTGATAATACTGGGGAAAAAAGACCAATGTGGATAATACACTTTTTTCTGGCCTGGTCAGTTTTTTCAAGAGCTGCGTCTTCTGAATCAGTCTTTTCGTGGACATTAAGTATAAAGATCGACGTTATAATAACGTTGTTTTGAAATTGAGGAAATGAGATTTTTTTCTGGAATTCTTTTACAATTGATTTATCTTTCCGAGAGTAAGGGGCGGGAGGCATATTATTTCTTCTTAATTTCTATGAGATCCTTGTCAAGTGTTGGCTCGTAAGATAAAAGTTTTGCATACTTTAGAAGTAACTTTTTCCAATAACATGTGATATCAGATAGTCGAAGTTTTTCCCAGATAAAATCTCTTCCACGATTTGCAATTTTCCTTGCTACGTCGTCGTTCTCTCTAGCGAATAAAATGAATTTCCTGAAAGCGTGCGTATGTAATATTTAGGAATTTTTCTAAATAACTTTTGCCAACTATAAATATTTGTGTCCTACTTGAGCTCGCGTTGACTAGCATCCTTAGGAACAGGAATAAAATGAATCCATGGCTTCATCGCTGTGTAATAAAATTCTGTCCATTCGTTGCCAACGTGAAAAACCAAAGACCGACACAAAAATAAATGTTTATGCCTGAACGATGCTGCCACGCCACGGTAATTGAATAGATATTTGTATTTGCAATGCTCTTCCAAGGAAAGCTCCTTTGCTGGCGGGGCATCTAGAGTATCCTGAAACAATAATGTATTTTATTATAATTTTGTAAATTTGTCATTCCAAAAACTAAAAATTATCGTTAAGAATTCAAATATTTCAAAATTCATCATCGAAACTGTACCTTGTCGGACTTCCAAGCCTGGTTTTTTGTATATTCAGCATCGACCAGGGACGGTTCATTGCGACTTAATAAAATCAAATGATCTCGTTCTGAACTGGTTCGAGATCCTCTGAAAAACGCTAAGGATTCCTTTTCTTCCCATGGATACTTTTCACTGGCTTTATTTATGGTAATTCGGTGTTGGTCCCATCTTCCAAGACCCCGAGGATATAGTGATATCGCTGGTCCACCTTCCCAAAATGACCAAGCAGGATACAATATATCATAGTAGTCTGAAGTCTAAAAAAGGGAGTACCAATGAAGTGCAACAGGTAGAATTTAATGATACCACTAAATTACCTTGCTGAATGAAAATACAGGTGACACGTTTCCATAGTATTTACTTGATTGCGGATAATCCCTGGTATTTATGATTAATTCCATATCAGGCAACTTATCAATAATTTCCAAAATAAAATGCTCGATTCCAGCACATCTTGATGGAAACATACAGTCCGTGTCGCGATATAAACGACCTTTTATTATTTGATAGAAAGTTGCACCACTGCAACCGGAATTCATGTCATCTTCAAGACATTTAAGAAGAAAATTGTAAAGCGTTAACTTACCTTACTTTCGCTGCATTTATTAATTCGCGACTAATGCCCTTTTCTTGAAAAGGTTTCAAATCTCGCGCTATCGTGTTTGAAAAACATTCACAGTCGGTACGATTGCATTGGACGTATTCATTCTCGGCATTCGCAATCGCTGCCAAGTATTTATTATATTTTTCATTTACTTCTGCAAGCAAAATTCGCAACGTTAAATACAATTTGAGGAGAAACGTATACAGTGAAAAAAAAAAAAGTGTAATTAACTCGTGGAACAAAACTATATAATCGTACTGCAACGGGCAACTTAAAACTTCTTTATTGACGCAGGTAATAATGTTTAATTTTGAAAATATCGTAATCGAGTAAATATTTGCTGTTCGAAAGTAGCATATCTTTTTTTTTTTTCTTTGAGGTTATACTCTTTCCATTGACACATATAAAACCTTTCTTGTACTTCTGATGAGTATCGCTTTCACCGCAGGATTCCTTCGAATCGATTGGACAGTTTTCTTCGTCACACTTCACTATTATAAATAATACGAAAAATATGAAAAATTCAAGCGAATGCATCGTGTTTCCATGTGTCAAACTACAGAATATAAACAAATAGTCTCTTCTTGCCAAAGTATTACCGCGCGCAGGTATTTCCGTGTAATCGAGAATGCTGCCTTCTGTGAGTTGACGGGACCATTAATTCATTAATGCTGGTAAATCGTGCTCTTTGAAGAATTTTCATTGACGCGTGATCCAACTGTCGTCAACTGTGAAATAATTATATCCAACTGATGACAATACTAGTAGAGATCTTCATTATCAACGCACGACAAGTGAAACTCAATCAATTGCGGTTTGAAGCCAAGGTAAAATTTTACTCGCCTTTCCTTTACTATAAGTATTTTTTCATAATAGCTGTGAAACATTCTAGCCATGTAATAAAATGTTTTAATTCTTCGGGACGACCTAAATTCAACTTTGACGTGCGATAATAATAAGCATTACGCTTTAGATACACGTCAAAGCTGTATTTACGCAGACTAAAGCCATGAGAAGTAAATTATGGAAGGACAATTAGACGAGCATAGAATACATAGAACGGATCGGCTTCCTTTTGCAGAACAATCGAGCCTTTTTGTGAGAACGGAAACTTACGAGAAAACCGATAAAGAGCAGTTCTATGCCGTGATCGTTTCTACACGTTGGTAGAGAAATTGTCATTATTTCGAATTTCCTTCTGATTGGCATCGCCATTATTCGATTCCTTTACCATATTTATTTTCTCGTCAAGCTAACTTCCCAAACTACGATGCTTTGTTTTATGTCTTGGCGTACTACGTTACTCTACTGTTGTCGTCACTATACCGTTACTATAATCACTGAGTCAAATAATCCCACGAATCATAAAATCTTTGTTGTACATTTCAACAATAGTTTTCGTGCTTTAACGTTCCTCCATTTTTCCGGCCACAAATAATTTTGTTACAACGACGATTTCCTATGTATAGAAATTGACATTTTCTTTACTACTGAAAGGTAAAAGTCTGTATTAATTGACCGGGTTCATGGGTCGACCTGCTTATCAGTCATAATATGAATTAGTTTAAAATATAAAATTTCCCATTAAAGGGAGTACGGCTATAATGGCGTTATTCGAACGAGAGCAGAGAATGTTTCCTAATGGCGTGCGATTTGCAAGCGCGAGGTAAAGTCGGGAAATAATGATATGGAGAAACTGTGAGAGAGTTGAAAAGCCGCGATGCGTAGAACGGGACAAAGCGTAATATAATTGTGCGTAGCCACGACCTGCGTGAACAGCTGAGAAATTGCGTAAGTGGGACGATCCTTCGCAGGGCATTGTTTCTTCTTCTTTATTTTATTTCCTTTTCTCCGTCTCCGTCCTTCGTTCCTTCTTACTGTATCTCTTGGAAAAACCGGCCAATTAACCCGAGATAATATAATTGTCGGGAGCCAAAATCGACAATGGGAAACTAGCGTGCGAAATTTTATATGCTGCAATTTATACTGGAAAGCGGACAATTAACGCGCAGCCACGATAACGTAGCTAATCGCAGTTATATTTTTGCTGTAATATTTTCAGTGTAAATGAAAAAGATTTTTTAAGTTTTTGCGTCTGTATCATGTAAAATTTTAAATTTTAAACACCCTTTGAGAAGAAGAGAATGAAATACGGTGTGAATAGGCCGAACCGGAAGGGAAGCAATTTAGGGACGAGGATTGTCAAATTGCATAATATAATATCCACGGAAGTTAATTATAATTAAATTATGAGCCGTATTTATTTCTTTCCTTTTTTCTCTTCTTCGTTCATTCAGTCGAACGATGAATGGGGTTTTGTAAATGCCCCTCCGGATACGGATGGGCTTCCTCCCTCCATGGTTCCCTGCTTGGGAAGTCTGGCTCCACTTCCACTTCCTATCGTGTCTATCTGTGGCTTTATAAAATCCATGCTTTTCCCGATATCACATAAGGCCAACTTTTATAAGCCATTCATGCATTCCATTAACCGTGGTATCTAGAAACGAAGAGATTTGCATAAATGTACGTGAAGTTCGAAGCACAATGTTTTACCTCGCTCCTTGTTTTCCTTAAGCCTCTCTTACAGCAGATTTTCTCAGCGATTTACGTATCATCCTCTCGACGTCATTTCCGTATGCGACTTTACGCGACATCAACAAATATTTACGTTCGACGAGCCGAGAATAAATGTAGGAAACTACGAAAGTTCATGGGTGAGGCCGCTAGATGGCGGATCGAACGCCCACACCGACTCCTCTACGTACAAGAGCACAAATTCTACGTCTCTATATTTTTATATTTCTACGTTTCTACGTAGGCACGTCCTCCGTTGCAGCACTCGCCGTGCTTCGTTCTTGCTACACTCTTTCAATATATCGTAACTTTTATCAACAGCTTACCTTATACCACCGCATTATCATAAATACTGCAAGATCAATGATTAATGTTAAAAGGCTACTCATATATCTACATGAATATTCATACTCTGGATGCAACTTCCGTTTCTTCAGAAGCTGCATGGTGGCGTATGATGTTGTACGATGGCATACATATATAAATGGTTGTACATGCCGGCTGGTGTGGGACAGGTAAGCGTAAAAATTGGCTTGAATCGACGGAACAACTTCCGGTCCGACAAAGCCGAGTCAAGCAATATGACGGCTGCTTACTCTTCACTATAGACATCATTTTCTCTCTGCGTGCATGAAAAGCAAGGTGAATACATTACCATATCTTTGGACATTTTATATATCACGCATTTCGATACTGGCAACGAAGCCACGCACGTGTCTCTCGTACTGTAGATAGACAGATTTTTATTCACACATGAAAACCACGCGTTCTACTCTGCATATGAAAATAAAAGAGACACGTGTGTCCATTCATCATATTTTCAACATATGTGAGATTATTTTAACACGTATGATACGTGGAGGCAGGGATCAATTTAGCGTTTTATATATTTTTTGTTTTCTGATAAGTCTAAATAACATGTATACTTATTTTAAATTCTAAGGGGAAACATTTCTGTGAATTCCATATGTATTTAAATACAAATGTGCACAATATGTATAGGTACTATATTGAACCTCAAGCGGGCCGACATATAACGAGTACGTGTACGGACAGCATGGTGTACATGCTGGCCACACGGCCTTTATATTTAGAATGAACCGTCAAAGAAAACGGGGATAGAGATCAGGCCACATCCGGAACCTACCCTACGGGAATCGACGTGCGAGTGAACCCCCGGAACTTTTAAAAACGTCAGGAAGGAAAAGAGAAAAGGAAATCGGGGATGATTTTGAGAGAGAAAGAGTGCAAGAGCGGCAAAATGAAGAGACAGTCGTTATCGTGGAAGGTGAGAAAAGTGATAAGAATATACTGATATTCTTTTATTACTCTGTTGTACATATAATCTGTTTACGTTATCTTACCCTTTGTTATAGATATAATGGGCTCAGATGGATCATCGAACGAACGATATCAGTAAAAGAGGAAAGAGAGTAAAGGAGAAACACACGAGAGAAAGTAACATAGACAAAATCTTGAGTTTTCAAGAGTTCCTCGTAGCCCATCGACCTAGTTAGGTTATCTTTGTTGAACATCGGACAATGCTCTCATTTTCCCATTGTCATACTCATTCTTCTTCTTCTTCTCTAATACCAGGTCAAAAACTTTACCCTGCTTTTTATGCTCTCTCACGCAAAACAAATCAAAGAAATATTTCTCTTGTCATTTCGTTTTCGTTCGTGTCCGTACCATCAAAGTCTTGCCGAATCACAAATTCACTGTAATATAATCTTAAATTTCATATTTAAAAAAAAAAACTGCTTCACTACAAACGAATCATACGAATAATAGCAGTCTGATGTAATCTCCAAGAAACTATCGTGATAGACTGATAATCTCCAAATAGCTGTAAAACGACGAATTCATTAACCCAGAAACTCGCGCGAATGGGTTTCCGATAAAAGTCCGATCAATGAAAATATCTGCGACAATGAGACGTCGACGACGTCGAAACGGTACACGTGCTACGTGCGTAACGATGCTGCGCATGCGCACTGAGGTACTATCGTACGCACGCCACTGTCACTACCACGAGTTCATTCATATTTTTTTTTCTTTTTCTTTTAGCCACTCACCGCCGTTCTACTCGATCCATTCACGCTCACGTTCATTCGAACGGCTGCCTGACTGTCTCTATGCCTAACTCACTGACTCTACCTCTCCTGCATCATCACTTCGCTATATTATCATTGCCTGTGATTCCCGTCACTGCCTCACCGACTGTTTTCTTCGTGTTACTTCTCAATTGCATCTATATGTATATATTTATATACTCATCTACGTATATACTTATGGCACAAGTACAAACGGATATTATGTATTCGCCATTTTTTTCAAGACACGTAGCTTACTGGCTTGATTGATTGATTGATTAGTTAAATGCTGTATTTATCGTTCGTTTCGTCATATTTTTATTTTTATTCCTCGAGCGATTACTTTCTCGGCTGTTAATTATCGTATACTCTTTTACACTTTATTATTTTGTTTTGCTCTTTAATTCTGGTCAGTGTATGTTTCTGTTATAATGTTACTGCACTGATGTGTCAGCTGTGAAAATTAAACTGTTTCGCTTTAAGTTATATAAGGAAAGACAGATAGGATAAATTCACCAGTAACTGACCACTTTTAGAAATGCTTCCAGTGAATGAACAATAGTATTAAAATTTCTATATATATAAATAGAATTTATGTGAACGCGTACATTTACTGGGGCCTGGAGCAAATGTTACACTACAATGTAAATAGATGATGAAGCTGAAACTGATGATGTCGAATCGATCGTGATGGAAAATGAATTTCCTTTTATCACGCATACGTGTAAGCATTTTTTTCGACAATCAAACTTGTCGCGCAAACATCATTATCAACGACAAACCCAAGGAAGAGATACACGAGGTGGATAAGGACGCAAGGATTTACATAATTTCGTTTCCGCTGATAACGAGTCAGCTTATTACGTCGTAAAGTATGAAAAAGCAACGTTTTTTTTT
>JARPRG010000658.1:509736-531341 GCA_031001745.1 Hartigia nigra | reverse complement strand
ATTTACATAATTTCGTTTCCGCTGATAACGAGTCAGCTTATTACGTCGTAAAGTATGAAAAAGCAACGTTTTTTTTTTTCTCCTGCATTTTCTCCAGAATTTATATCTCATTTTATTCGATATACCAGCACGAAGATAGTCTATTTTGAATATTTTGAATCTCCTGCCAAGTCTTTCAAATTGAAAATCCGGTTTTCAAACTTAGAACGATTGCTTTATGATATCTTTGAGGAAAGCTCAAGTCATCGCTTGGTTCTGTCGTCACATCCGGCTTGGTTATAAATTAGATGTTCCTTTGAAATGTTTTTCCTGCGAGAAGTAGAGTCGAACTTAGGATGATTCACGTTAGACCGGCTAGGGGAAATGCTTTTCCGGTTCGCGTAAAACGACAATCGATTCGTATATTTCGATCACCCAGCTGAATCAAATACCTCTGATACTATCATCTTTTTCTCTAACTTCCGGTTAGAAACGAATGGGCAAAAGGTATACTGAAGAATTATCTAGAGAATATCAATATAATATATAATACATTTCTGTATCGTTTGCTCAGTTGCGGAGAACCTTTACATATTATTTAAAAAAGAGGAAGTGCGTTAATAACGTTAATAAAGAGGAAGCTGGTCATTGCGTTATCCGGAAGTATCTTGCTGATTATAAATGTGAAAAATTACATAGAAATACAATACATAAGGTGTACAATAATATCGTGGGAGGTGAAAGTATCGATGAAAAAATCACATGGACGTTGTTAAAGAAATTGTGCATTATTCCTGTTACGTAACGACACATTCGAATTAAGTCCCACATCAGAAATCGATTCTTTAACGAGCATAATGTAATTCATCGTGAATTTCTGTCATCAAAGCGTATCAAATTAAGTGATCAAGTAATCGCAATTATAACTGATAACTAGTATTCTAAATCAATGAAATTGATCAAAGAAAATGATTGTAATTATCGGCACGAAGATTGTAATCGTGCAGTGCCCCATAGATGCTCCTTCAGCGTCCGTCCCTGTCTAGAACCCATTCACAGAACAGGGAAGCTCGCAGAAGTGAGCGAGTGAACGCACGCACGCAAATGCACAGACGAGTGAGCGAGCTAGCGAGCTAGCGAGCGAATGAGCGAGTGAGCGAGTGAGCGAACACGACTCACCGAATGAGCGAGCGAGCGAGCGAGCGAGCGAGCGAAGGAAGGAAGAAAGGAACGTTCTGTTCTGTTCGTGTGGTGTAGTCACTGAGTAGTGTCATGGAGGTAACATGGCCGAGGAGACGCGCCTAGTCCGCGTTGAAGAAAGGCTAAGGATTAAGATCGGTACATAATAATTGTGTCATTTGTGTGTACGGAGTGCGCTGTGAATTTTGATGGATCGAATGCGCGGGGAAAAGTTATGAGAAGGAGGATTGAAAAATTGTGTTTAATATTATTAAAGGGAGGGATGTCACTCGAGAACTCCTAGGGCGATGGCTTTGTTCCTGCTCGTGAAAATTCCTTTACTCAGTATTTCTTCATAACCTCCGTTGTAAACGCGACTGAAATTGTCATTGATTTGATGACACATGAATTATTCTATACTCGAGAATTATGTTTCATGTAATTTCACCATCCAGGGCGTCGATCTTTCACTCCCACGCTTAACTCGCTCCAATTGCGAGATTCGATGATGGTTTTACGTTTTTTCAACTTGTTGTTTCTTTGATTTATCTTGCTTTTTTTCTTTTCGGGCTACTCAGGAATTGTGGTTTTTCGTGTCTGTGGCGATCGTGAGGTTAATGATGGTTATGCTGGTTTGCTGAATTTTAATAGGCTCGGTTTCAGAGCACTCCCACGGTATTCTCATTTATACAGAGATTGCTAAATCATTGGTTATTACGAGTGCATATGTTTATGGATGTTGGTTTTCTTGGAAAAGTGTCACACGTGTTTCTTGAAGTGTTTCGGAGGACTGTGATAAACGGTTTAAGGCTTCGATGCTTTTTCTTAGGTGTGATTCTTGTCGATTTTCACAGAGGATCGAAGAATCTATCAGATCCTACTTACCCTCGAGTAAAACTTATATATTGTTTCAGAGGATAAGATATACTATTATTCTTGAATGAATCTTTAAATGAAAAATATATCGATATGTACTACTCTTAATTTCATTATATTTTTTTGGATACCAGCAAAAATTCTTTATTAATCGATATTCAGTTCTCTTAGCTGTTAATGTAGAATAGTTAATCATCCACTGATGACTGCACAGTGAATGGTTTCATTGAGACTATTTAACCAATGTAAATTGCAGTGCCTTCAGAGTAGCAAGAAAGCATAGGAATACAAAATAATTTTCAATCGTCAGTGACATCGTCTCTCCATTCTTTCTATCCTTCATCCTATTGAAATTCCTCCCGAGCACAACACAATCCTATATACAGCAGTCAATTGGAAATGGATACTTATTAATGTTAGACAATGAAGCTTACATATTTTGTAAAATTAAAGAACCCAATGTTTAGTACATTAATCAAAGCTTTGTTTTTTCATAAATAATATAATTATGTCAATTTATAATTAACAGGTGAAGCCAAAAATCTACAGAGTCGAAGTCATGGCTCTCCAGGTACGAGAGATGTCTACTGTGCATTATCCCTTGACCAGGAGGAAATATTTCGAACAACCACAATGGAAAGAACACTCGAGTAAGTAATATCTAAATCAGTGGTACCACGAATAATGAAATATTTTGAATGCCATCACGTAACACTAAAATATTCCTTGACGTTTCTAATACATGATCCGTTTGCTTATTTTCCTTGCAGCCCTTTTTTTGGAGAAGAATTTCAATTCGAGGTCCCACGAAAGTTTCGATATCTCGGTATTTACGTATACGACAGAGATCGACATTTAAAGCAGGATAAGATCTTGGGAAAAGTGGCCATTAAGAGGGAAGACCTGGCCACATATCACAATAAAGAACACTGGTTTCCTTTGAGACCTGTCGATGCCGATTCCGAAGTACAAGGCAAAGCTCACTTGGAATTAGCATTGCAACCTCAAGTTGGACATGTTCAGCCTAAGCTTACTGTTCGGTAAGTGTCAATGTAATTATTAAACTTAGACAGTACACCTAAATAATAAATGTTTGTGATTATTCTAATTATATATTAATTTAATATTGCATCAACATTATCCACAGCCATTACGCATATTTTCAAACCATTAGGAACTGCGTGTTAATTAAATTATCCATTAGTATTTTTAATTATTCATAGGTTGTAATTATAATCTGCATAGCGAATGAAGTATAATTTCGGCTATTATTTTCCCACAATCAAGTAAATCTGTAGCGAGCTATTATGTCCTATAGAGTACTGCTGCGCCTAGAGATTCTATCAAAGTCTGAAGAGTGGAACGCGAAAGTAGTTCAATGAATTTTTAACACGGTAGGACTAATTGGTTTTGCTGGCGGCATCGTCAATTTCCTTGGCCTTGGGGACAATTATGGCATCCTGCTTGGAAGCATACTCTGCTCTAAAAGCCAACAATCGCAGGAAGGAAACGGTTAAAATGAATTTGTCATGCAGATGAATAATCCATGACATCACGAAGCTACAATGGTAGCTCCTTTGATTTTGCCGATCGCGTTTCTTCGTTTTTGGCTCGAATAACGAAAGAAAATGTTATTCGTTCGTTGATCGACCTGCATCAACTTGCCTCTTCCTTTACGTATAAGCGATGAATAATATTGAAAAAGAAGCCAAGAAACAATAGTCACTGTTGTCAATAAGTCTCCATTCGATCTTCTTTCTTATTCGTTTTACAGGGTGATAGAGTGTAGCGAGCTAACTATTAAAAATGGTGGCTGTGATCCATTCGCAACCGTTACTGTCATATACAGTAATGGGAAACAAATATCAAAGCGCACGAAAGTCAAGAAGAAAACGGTGTCTCCCCACTTCAATGAGAGTTTTACATTTGAGGTGAGTTTAACAAGCTTTCTATCGATACCTAGAGTGAATTGTTTAACGTGTTTAATTGAACTTTAATTACAACATATAATTAATTGATATTTTATTGTATGCAGCCTGAATTGACAGAGTCTAAAGACAAAGATGTTTCTCATTATTCCATCGATGGAGGTGAAGTCGGTGAAGTCGTTGTAGCGTTATGGCATGCATCTGGAATGGGTGAACAACCTGCTTTTCTTGGTGAAGTTCGTGTAACGTTAAGAGGTTTACAAAAACAACCGACCAGTACCACCACGGCTTGGTAAGTTTAAACCCGACGATCGAGGGTCACGACTTATAATTAAAAACGAAAAGAGTATCTAATTTAAAAAATGTATTTATCCTAGGTATTTTTTACAACCAAGAGCAGCGAAAAACCGTCCAAGCAAAATTTCAAGCAGTTCGACTCCACCAGGCACACTGCCAGGATTGGGATCCTTACGTTTGAAAATACATTACACGGCTGACAATGTCTTCCCTTCTGAGATGTACGACAGATTAAGAAGTTTGTTGCTTCAGAGTGTTAATGTTCAACCAATCACTTCGTCGGCGGTTTACATTTTGGGGGAGATTGTAGCGAGTAAAATGGAGGCCGCACAACCCTTAGTTCAAGTTTTCGTTCATCATGGACAATTAGTGTCTGTGATGAGAGCTTTGGCCAGTCACGAAATTTCAAAGTTAACGTTAGTTTTTATAACTGGTTTCTATCTTTTCTTGAATTTATCATGTTTCACTAAATGAATGCATAATAATTCAATTTTTTTAGGGATCCCACAACGATATTTCGAGGTAACACGTTAGTCAGCAAAATGATGGACGAAGGTATGCGGTTAGCCGGGCTTCATTATCTGCACAGTACATTAAGACCAGCAATGGAGCAAGTTTTTCTTGAAAGAAAACCGTGTGAAATTGATCCCACGAGAGTAAAAGATGCTAATACTATTGAGACTAATTTGGCAAATTTAAAAGTACGTTTTTCTGGTGGCACTACTTTCCTTTTTTTTTTTTCTCTTTATATTCATCGTGTAACGAGTTTTCTTTTCTCCTTTATGTTAGGAATACGTTGAAAGAGTTTTTACGGCCATAACGACATCGGGAGTGAGATGCCCGCCATTGATGTGCGAAATGTTTTGGTGTCTTCGTGAATTAGCAGCCACGCACTTTCCAAAAAACAAAGAAGTTCGATACTCCGTTATTAGTGGTTTTATTTTTCTACGATTCTTCGCGCCGGCCATACTCGGTCCGAGATTATTCGATATTACCACCGAACAAATTGTAATCTATTGATCAGCAGTATTACTTTTATACAAAAGAAGTTTTCAATTGATTAGATTTAATCATAATTTTACCTATTTCATTGTATAGGATTCTCAAACAAATAGGACGTTAACGTTAATCTCTAAGACGATCCAGAGCTTGGGAAACTTAGTGAGCTGTAGAGGAGGCGCAGGTAGCGTTTGCAAGGAAGAGTACATGGAGTGCGTATACAGGTAGATAAAAAGAAATATTACGATATTTTAAGAGCGCCATCTAAAGAAATTTGTTGTTTCACTTTTATTAAATCAAAAACTTCAAATCTTCAACATTATTTGCAGAGAATTTTATACGGACAAGCATATTCAAGCGGTTAAGCAGTTTCTCGAGTTAATATCTACGAGTAGCGGTAGTGGAACAGCAAAACAGCGGCCAACAGCATCGCAAGAGCAACCAGTGGTGTTAAAAGAAGGGTGAGTTTGACATATTTTGTGACTGTAAAATAATAACGTAGTGCATGTACTTTATATTTTACCGTAAATTCGTATTTGATCATTGTAAAAATTGACAATGTTTCATAAGATTAAATTAACGAGTTAGAATAAACATTAACAGCTTTATACAGAATCTTGTTCTGAGTAATGATTAGCAATCACTTTAAAGCCCTTACCCACCTTAGCATGTGTGGGAAGATGATTATAGATTAATCAATGCATATGAGAAATAAAATGCAAGCGCAAATAATTTAACACTCCAAGCATCCACTAACAATCTTTCTCTCTAATAGAGCATATTTTCTTTTTGTGCACACCGCTGACTGTGGTAAGAGGTTGGTATCTCACTCTACTATCGATGATAAATATTATTGCAATCACGTAATCATGGCTGTGGCTAATGTTACAGAGTTATGATAAAGAGGGCACAAGGTAGGAAGCGATTTGGTCGGAAAAACTTTAAGCAAAGATACTTCAGACTCACTACACAAGATCTGACGTATTCAAAAACCAAAGGTATTTGTCAATTATTTCTTTTGAGCTCAACGATGCTGTATTACGCTTGTATATTTTTCTTCAAATCATGTCTTTATGCACTTCAGGAAAGGAGCCTTTATGCAGAATACCTCTGGAAGAAATCTTAGCGGTCGAGAGATTGCATGAGGATTCTTTCAAAATGAAGAATATGTTTCAAATTGTTCAGCCACAGAGGGCACTTTATGTCCAAGCTGGTAACTGCGTAGAAGAAAAAGAATGGATTGACATTCTCACTAAAATCTGTCAAACGAACTGCAACAGATTAGAGAAATATCATCCAAGTGCCTATATCAATGGACACTGGCTTTGGTGCGTGATAAATCATTACAATTTGCTCACTGCGATACAAGATTTTTTTCTTCTTTACACACTCGTCCCTTTGCAAAATACAGTTGCCGAGCCGTGGCCGAAGTTGCTCCAGGGTGCAGTGAGGTTTCACCGGGAGTAGAAGCTGGCTTAAGGATCGTCCTGGACCCTGACCGGGATCTACAAAGAATACACTCTTTAATATTTACAAACATGCCTCGATTGGAAACTCTGATGAGTGCCTGTGAATGTCAAGCAGTCTACGGAGCTAGTGAAATGTGTGTTTTACCTGGGGGAGGTTCACCCATCGAAGATGTTCCATCTTGTTTCAAAACCTTGACAGCACTGCGAGACGCAGCCATTGCCCTCGAACACGAACACAGAGCTTATTTCAGGAGGTTGGCCCGCGACACGAAATATGGTAGCAAGTGAGTCAATTCGTCTTTCATTAATTACAATCTATTTGAGTGTCGTATCAGTTTTTATAAGTAGCTTAATTAATTTCTGCTTTGTTACAGACAAGCGCCAATCGGTGACGACAACTATCTTCATCTGGCCGCAAGAGCGGGTTTCGATGGTCAATTAACAAAACGCACCTACGAAACAGACAGTTTGAATCGCCGTTGTGGTGAGTTTGAACGTTTTTACGACAGCAGCCTATCCAGACGAATAGAGGAACGAAGATTCGAGGACTCGTTGCGAAAGTGTCTCGACTCGGACTCTATAAATCGTCGTTATGAAAACGACAGCCATCTGGTGAGGCGACACGAAAGCAACACGGACACTATAAGGAGCATACAAAATGATCTCAAGAGATTCGATAACAGTCTTAATAATACCCTCAGATCTGAGAAATCCGAAAGGAATGGAAATGAAAATCTAGAGAATCAAAGGCGACAAAATCATCACCATCGTCTCAATCATCATCATCATCAACATCATCATCATAACAGTCATGATAGTTCCGGTCTGCTTGGTTCGGAAGGTATCAATTTGTCCAGTACTCTCTCGAGGAAGCTCAGCAATTACGACAACACGAGGAAACTCGATGAAGGTACACTCACCAGGAGGATAAGGGACGATGCATCGGACATCTCCTCGAACTCTATGAGTGGTCGTGGAAATCATTGAGAGAACTTACCTTTTCTTTTTTCTCTTATCTCCTTCACTTTTATTCTTTTTCTCATCGTTTCTACTTTCTCTTATTTTTTCATTACTTTTTTGTTGTTGTTGTTTTCTTTGCTTTCGACTGCATCAGTCTTACGTAGGTCAGGTACTATTCGAACCGTTTAACTTTTGTATCCGTCAGAATGAAAATTCCTGGAAGTTTATAATATTTTATGATCAAGTTTTCAAGTCTCTGATGTCAGTTATCATGGCTGTGTGACAGCACATCATGTTTTTGGTTTCTCCTCGAAAATATTAGTACATTTTTCGTTTTTAATCTTTTGTGTGTATTTATTCAAACGTGCGAGTCACGTGTACCATCGTCGCTGTTGAATTTCGTCCGCCAGTCAAATCGTCAAATGGATGAGTGATCAATATGGGTATTGATAATTCGTGTCGTTGTAACAAGACTTAAAAATTAAAAAGCAATATCCATCTCAAAGTAGTTGATAGAATGAAAACTTTTTTAACTCAAATTTGATCGTTTCTCATGCACGAATTTTTAACTCTAAAATCACAGAAAATCTTATATACTTTCAGTTTGGACGTTAATCTGCTGGATAATAATGTGTAAAGTATGGGAGAAGAGTTATTATAATTGTGCACGAAATATTGAAGCAACAGTATTGTCCGCCTTAGGTAATCCTAAAGATAAAGATAATTATATATTTTTATGCTCTTAAAAGAGAGAAAGTAGTTTTTCAGTAAGAGATTTCTAACGAGCTCTTTTGAATTTCAAAAAGATCCTTTACCTTTTTCACAATATTTCTATTGCTAAGATTTCTCAAGGCGGATAATTATAAAGAAAGCCCGAGCTAGCGAAGCTGTATTTTTCGTTACCACTGTAATTTCTTTTTAAATTCGTACGTAGCAATATTTGTACATTTAAATTTTAAGTGCGAACATCGTTCACAATTCGTCTTTTTTACTTTTTGAAGCGCCAATTTTTTATTGTAAATTTTTCAACCGTTTAACACTAACTCGCGAGTCTCGCTGAGCACACAGCGAGTAGATGAATTTGAAATAGCTATACTATATCGAAATGCTTCCTAGTTAGGATAATTCCTGCTGAATGAAACACATCGCGTCACAACGGCAATCTCAACTATTTATTTATTTATTATATGAAAAACGAATTTGAGGGTGTTAAGATGCGTAATCTCATTTCTTTAGTTCACGACGTCGAGCCTAAATGGTATCTGCGAAAAGAATCGTGTATGTACATACACACACAGCTCGATATATGTTTATGAAAAATATAAAGATAAAGCGAGAGATAGAGAGAGAATGTATGTGTGGATGCGTGAATGAAAAAGAGAGAAAGAGAGAGTGGGAGGAAGGGAGGGATTAAAGGATTGGCACGATTAAAAAATATTATCATAAATAATTATTAGCTTCCGTCGTTCTTCCACCTTCTTCAAAGGAATTAGAATTACTCGTGTAACTATTTCATTTCTTCGTCACATCTCACTCTGTTTAGACTTACGATCCGACTGTTTTTTTTTTTTATCGACAGAAAGGGGCAAAAAAACAGACACGGAAAATCGTCTTATCGCGAATGCCTATCGGGCTGTTTCTATTATTACAATTATTATTACTATTATTATTTTATTTTCTTTTTCTTTTTTTATTATTCAAGTTTGCATAGGACGATCGCAAACCTCGTAAATCGGGTATGCGCGAGGAATGGTAACGTTAAACAAGAAAAATAATAATGCACGTGACATGTACAGTGTTAACGATTTAGCGACATTGAACTGAATTAGATATAGGATTTAGAGTAATTTCTTTTCTTTTTTAATTATCTATCGCATTTACTTGAGCGGAGGCAGGCGAGGCAATTTTTCTCTTTTCTTTTTTTGTTTTATGTACCTTCGTCATAGTCGCTCCGCGTCATTAAAAACGCGACACTTTAATTGGCCAAAGGGGTGAAGGAGTCTCTCCTCATTGTCAGAGATGCTCGAATTAAAAAATTGTCGAGATTCTTCGTATAATGGGGAGTTGCATTTTTTCTTCGTACAGACTACGAATTTTTATTGCCTCTTGTAACGAAGTTCCAATTTTAATGATCAATCTTAGAGTTCGATGAGGATTAGGAACTTTTATCCTCCTCTCATATTTTCTGGAAAACTTTAACCTACTAAAGGAATAGTACAAAATAGAAACTGGAAGACACTTGTGTGCGTGAAATTCTTTTCTTTACCGTGTAAAAAACATTTTAAATTCATATCACGCGCACCTTTTACTTTCAGCTCTAGAAAATATAATATTACGCTCGACTTTTTGTTTTTCTTGTGAAATTAAGAAATTATGTTTAACCGTTAGCGAGCAGTGATTATCACTAGATTCAAATCTTCATGCGATTCGACAATTTCAATCTTTTCTTTTTCATTGTAGAAATGTACTTTTTTTTTTAATGATCGGTAAATCGAAATTACATGGAAATTACTCCAGTTCTATTGGACGCAATTAAGGGATCATTTCTCGGCATGAGTGCATTTTCACATGCGAATACGTTAATTCGAAACTCTTAATTTTCATGTGCAAGGTAACGAAAATTAAGAATTGTTCAAAGGGTATTCAGTAGCCAACAATGGCACAATCTTTTGAATGAGCTTAAAGAATAATATAAATTTGAACAATTCGATCGTTTGATCATTTCTTCAGGTCCGATTTATTAGATTCTTCTGATTGGTCTCGTGCGGCAAATATTAACGCCGTAGTAATAATTAAAAAAAAAAAAAAAAGCCCGTGAAAATCTCGCGCAAAATACGATATGGATGAAGCCTATGGTAATTCTACTTATGAACGGTATTATTTATATTACTTTAATTGTATTAATAATTTAATAACAATAACTTTTCTCTTTACTATCGCTCCTCTTTCTTTTTCTTTCTCTTACGATTTTATATACCTTTTCGTTGTGTTCACCAAGTAACTATTGTTATCTTGTAGAGATCCTTAGAGTTAATTAGATCGTGCCTTAAAACGTGTCGAGGACCCAATATAATGAAAATTAAATAACATGTCTTATCTCGCGTCCAGAGAGAATATTTCATGAGTTATTTATTGAATTAAGGAATTACGCTCTGTAATATATACACTTGGTCTGTGTATTTTAATACTGTACATATATTTTGCGCAATAAACAACTTGTCCTCTGATAAATAATCATTTCCATTGGCAGTAATTAATCTAATACACGCTGAATTCATTATATTTTTTCTTATTAAAGCCATCGAGCACACTCGTTATCAGGAGGGTTGCTTCGAAATTTCATTGTAGAATTTCTTTTTTACATGGGTTTCCCGATAAATCTAACAGATGGCTGTACGAGTGTCGTCATGTAGTGACTCTATTACTGATAGGGAATTTGGTGTTTTGGCAACGCGCCCCAAGAGGGCTGGAAAATCAAATTTTCGTAAGGGAAGAGGAGAGAGACAGGCGCTTAGTTTTACAATTGTAGCGCGGGTTTTAGCACGAATTCGCGAACATCGCGACAGGAATTATGTCCGGAGACGTGCAACCAAGGAAACGTAAGGACAAGCGCCGCAAAAAAGGTAAGAAGAAAAGGTTAACTCCCTCATGGTTCCTTGGACTATTCGAACACGCTGCTCGCGGCTAGTCGTTATTTTTAGCCGCTTCTGATTTTATTTATTTTTGTCTTTGAATTTGCGCACTCATTATTTGACAATTGCCATTGAGGCCACGCGCTCTTTTATTTGGATTACTAAGCCATGAAATTCGCAATTTTCTACTTGGCATTTGCGAACGCGTGTCCTCTATAGTTTTTGTTAGTTTTAATAGTTACTTCGATAGTTATTGGGAAACATTATTCTGATTGCAATTCGTAATTCATTTTCTCTCTTAACTTCCACGTCGATATTCGCATTTGATTTGGGACGATGACTTTTTACAATAAATAATCAGCAAAAATATCCTACCGAGTTTCTGTCGACTCGAACTCGACTTGTAGATAAGATCTTCGTATTGTATCTCAAATTATATTCATAATCGTCAGATTTTTATTCTCTCTGTTCTTAACAGCTCTAATGATACTTTTGAAAATGCAAAGCAATATCGAACGTATACGAATCTTTGCATTTTATTTATGTCTGTGTTTAACGATTTCATTATGTTTAAACAATGATTCTGCTTTAAATCGCAATCCAATAAAATCATATGTCACGCGGAATATTAACCAAGTACGAAAATGTGGCTATTCGAAGCCCCGTTGGGCTACCTTGTGGTCCCACTGAAATAGATTGAAATCCTATTGACTGCTCGAAAAACATGAACCGTTAAATTATTTATAAACGCGATTGTCTGTAATACCAACCGTGTCCACTTTATCCGTCTTTACCACTGTCTTATTTATTTTAATTTCGTGTGACAAAAACAAAGACAAAACTCGCTCAATCGCAAAGTTATAATACTTTGGGCTCAAAGGGTTCCATCACGATTTTAAAATGTTTTTCGAATGGTTTCTTCAATCTGATTCTACGTTTGCCGGTTTCAGGGATACTGTAGCGCTCTGTAAACACATTTTATCTAACCATTTTTACTTATCTTAGGAGTTATGTCTACCCGCAGGATAAACTCGAAGTTCTTCATAATATAAATGGCTCTTATATGTTTACACGCGATAAAACGATCAAATATTGCTTGAGCCGAAGCATGTGATATACTTGAAAGAATTTCTTTTTCAAACCACATAATATTCCTTGGCTGTTATATATCATTCTACGATTTTTAATATCCTGGACTTTATATTTTCATGAATGTTATAATCTTCATTGATCTTTATTACAAGCTATTAAACTTTGATTAATGTATACTAACTTCTACGTCGGTTTAATTTTTTGTTTCTTTCTCTTTTATTGACTGACTGAGAAAAATCGTCTACTATTATTTTATCCACACGAGATATCTCAGTGATTTTTATAGTTGTCATGAATATTTGAATTCTTTAAAAAACCATTACGACTTTCTAGCTGAAGCAGAGTACACTATTCAAAGGATACGTAGTGCAAGCTTTGGTATGCTATCATGTTTGTTGGTTTTTATTTAAATTTTTTTGTTGCTTTTATAAATTCCTTCTAGACGTACATTAGGCACGCCATTATTTTGACTATCAGTGTAGACAGTTTGCTTGAACTATCATGCATGATTTTATTATTTAATAATATATTACAGGTAAACGGATTTAAATGTATCACTGATGTTACTGCTTTAATAAATATAATTCTGAGTTTTAAAATGCCTTTTGCTTTTGATTTTGATCAGAGGAAGAAGATGCCGGGACGCCTCCGCCGACTTTGATCCATTCCTCGGAGCATGAAAATGTTACCATACACGTTTATAAGGAAAGTGGTACAGGAGGACATTGGTGCGCCAGGATCATATTTTTCGCACTCTTGTCAGTTCTCGTTGGTCTCATTGGGATCATCATTCTCGAGCACAGAGGAACCACTGATGGTATGTTCTGATGGTTCTTTGTCTCGTGGCTCATTGTCATTATACTTATGGAGTATTCATATTCTTCTATTAATAATCTTTTCAACGAGGCAGAGTTTCGTGATGGAACTCCTAGTGAATGTTTGGCCGAGATCCAAGTAGGTTGCACTCGGCCAGCTGATCCGATAGAAATATTCGGAAATGAAGTTTGCTTTCTACCCAAAGACGTAAACATTCGGTATAATATTTAAATATCTCAAATTTTGCCTTTATGCGATATTTGCATACTTAATTACATTTGAATTTTTATTATTTTTCTATACAAATTTGATCAGTTTACTTTTTTTTGTCCAGTGGACACTCCCGTTGCTGAATCTCGATGGGCAACAATATTTGATGGTTGGGTAGACGATACTTCGCCTGCCCATGATGAATCTCCGGAAGGTCATGAAGATGAGCATGAAGAGCACAGTGAAGGAGCTGATGAGCAAGATGACGAGCATGAAGAAGATGAAGAGGATCATGGCGAAGAAGATGAGGATGGATCTGAAGAGGTAGCTCTGAAGGATAGTAAAGAGGATGAAGATGAGGACGAAGGGATAGGATCTCAAGGGGAAGAAGAAGATGAAGACGAAGCGGAAGAACATGACGGAGGAGAAGTTTCGAACGAAGATCAATTGGATGAAGAAGCTTCGAGAGAACAAGGTACATGCATGAATCAAGTCATAGAATTTTATAATCATTCCTATAATGATCTCAATTAATTCATATTGGTATTTACTAGATGACGACGATAGTGATAGCAAAGAGGATATGAATTTACATGAATCCGACGATGAAGGTTTCGCTGAATCAGACGGGGAGAATGACGATACCGGTGCTCTCGAAGAAGTTGACAACACAAGCGGAGAAGAAAATGATAATGTTAATCAAGATGACGAATACGTTATCCATAAATCGGACAACGAATTGGACATAAGCATCGAAGGCGTGAAAGCTTCTGAAGAGGCGCAAGAAGAGGCTGACGTTTCTGAGGAATTCTTGGATATACCTGGTGTCAATGAAATTGATGACAACAGTGCTGAGCCATTGGAGGAGGTAAGCTTAACGATTATTTTTATAAATAAATTTCTTCAATTATATTGTGCTTCATGATTTTCGAAATTCAAAGATGCAATTTTAATGCTTAATACGAGATGCATGATAGATGCTGTGACGGATTCCTATACTATTATTAATTTACTAACAGATAGTGCACGTTGTTCAGGATGTCGAGTACAGAACTGACGAAAATATTGATCATGAAGCGAATGACAATGACGATGATTCACGGGAATATTCAAAAAGTAACGCAGTGGGAAAAATTGTTATAAGCAACGAGCGGGAGTATAGGATTGACAAAAGTCATGAGGATGTCGATTCCATTTCTCACAACTTTGACACACCCGAGGAACAATTTGATCACGGCAATTCTGAATTATTCAAAAATTCCATTCAATCCCCCAAACAGCGTGTAGATGTAATTCGTCAGAATTCAGAAAAGATTTCATCGCATCATCGGTATACGGAAAATTGGAATATGGCAACATCAAAATTGAAATTAAATTCCATAAGTGAGAGTACGGAAGTGAATAGTGCGGAAGATTTTGAAGAGTTTGCAAAACAAAATTCTGCGAGTTCACAAGCAAAGACTCATTTGAAAAGTAACGAGGAGTCGAATGAAAATGAAAAAAGTGATGAGGAAAATGAAAATCTTGTGACTGAACTAGAAACTTTGGCAAAGGCCCAAATTTGCGTAAAGCCCGAACAGTGCAGAAGAACGTCGTACGATTTAAAAACCGGAGATTCCTCGCAACCAAAGAAAATTGACAAGTCCTTGGATTTGGATGCGTTTGAGAAATACTTCCGGGGTGAAATAGAGAAAGTGGAAAATCTTCTAAAAGACGACAAACAGACAGTGACGAGCGAGGAGCATGAAACTGCAGTGGATTTTCAAATTGGAAATGAATGTCCAGGACCGGATAAATGCGTGGAAGAAAGCGATTTCGACAGTGACGAACTGATCAAGGTTTTTCGAAAATCCCTTCAGCAAATTTGAGAACACTTATTTATCCCTGTACGTGTGTTCTGAAAATTCTCATCGACGCGCGTCGATGGCCTTTTTTCCCACTGTGCATTCACTTAAATCTTCCGGAAATGTTACATATTTTGTTATTGTCACCCAAAATGTTTGTTTTTGATGTTATATTGTATAAAATGGCAAATGCCTACTTCATTTTTCGACGTGACCAATGTTCTTCTATTATTAAATTACATATCAAACTAATTAGTTGTTGACAAGACATAACAACATATGTGCACGTCGTACAGTCGTCTCTAAAATATTTCGATGCACATCCTTTTACCTAATTAACCATCCCAATGCAGTGCTAAGAAATCTTTATATTTTTCAAGCACTCTAAAGATTTCAATTGTATCCCATAAATCTACAAATCACTAAGCTATCTAATAATTCCTAGTATTAACATATGTATATGATAACAGAAATGCCTCAAAATTAATATATCACATTAATTACAATTTTTCACATGAATAGGTCGAAGATGAAGATCCGGAAGAGGTTATGAACGAAGCGGAAATAGAGCCAGAGCAAGAAGAGATCGTGGAAGAGTCTACTGGCGGTGAGTGATTATTTTATAGCTGCCTTAAAAAATGTCAAATATTCTTTCAAATTGTTTTTCATACAAAAAAAAAACGATCCTCCATGCTCGTTACCGTCACATCGAAAACAAAAAATTATCACGCAGACAAAACTCAGACCCAAAATTTTCTTTCACGACACATGGTAATGTCTGGTACTATATGAAGTGGATCAAGTGAAAAAATGAAGTATGGTGGTTACAGTGGCAGTGAAGTTCGGAGTTGGCCTTGCGCTTGTTATTGCCGCACATTTCGTACTCGTTAGGAGATGGAACAACGGTAAACAATAACATTTCTGTTGTATATCTCTTGCGCACCTAACATCGAGTTACATATATATATATTATTATTTAAATGACACGATAATTAATCGAACGAGGGCATTTCTATTTTTTATTGTCAGTCTCTTCTTTTTTTTTATATTATCAATAGCCATTGACACATTGTCTAATTGGCCATTGTACTTGGGTAAAAGTCTAGTCAATTTTGTATATGTATCGTTGCGTTTAGTGCGCTTGAGTGATTGATTATTATATATGTATTTGAAGATATAAACAGCATGTTGTTTGTTACCGTTTTACCACCAACTAACGTAATACCACTTCACGTTCCTTAAATCCAAATCTACCTGGAGGTTATTAATTTGTGTAAAATTAATGATAGAACAATTAAGGTAAGTGGAGTTGTCAGTCATCGAATATTTGTTTTCTATGCTTAAATCTTATTTGTCCCGAATCGTCATGTGAATATTGCATTTAATTGATTGCTTGCATTACCGGAGCATATGCTTGGTTTTCTAGAAATTAACTTAAAAAAAAAAAACGCAACATAGTTAAGGAGATAAATCAAGAGATTTTTAACGTTTTCGAAAGGACAGCTGAGAACGAAAGTGGCGTCCCTGATTTGTCGAGACGAAACACCATCATCCCTCCGCCGCCACGCATTGAGCAAATTACTTCGACCATCGACACGGGGGATCATGGGAAAAAGTTTGAAATTCAAAAAGTGTCTCAGAACTATGAAGATTTGAAATTGAAATACAAGAGTCTCGAGGTGGAGGGTGATACTGAGAATGTGTTAGCCAAGACTTCTGGTTTGCGGGCGGAAAAAATGCCGGCAAAAGATATTTGGGCGGAAAGGAGCCCCGCTCGAGAAGGTGCGAAATGGCTCTTAAATTCTTGGGAAATAATTAGGCAATTTTAATAATGAAATACCAAAAAAAATGGCAAACCTAAAGCGCATGAAAATGAAATACTATTGACGTTAATTATTTTCCAAAATTCTTAAATTTGATATTCTCTTGATAAAACAGAATTAAAATCACTGACGAAGGACACCGCAAAAGAGACATCGGAGGAAGAAGAGGAAGAGCTTGAGACCTCAGAGGGCGAACGGATTTCAGGTACGGAAGAAGAGGAAGAAGACGAAGAGGAGGAAGAAGATGATGTCGATGACAGTGAATTGGTAGCTAAACTAGAAGCAAAGTACGGAAAATTGCCAACACCACCTGAGAGTGAAATAGAGGAGGAAGAAGAGGAGGAGGAAGAAGAAGAGGAGGAGGAGGAGGAAGAACTGGAGGAGGATGAAGAAGAAGACGATGAAATTCAAGGATGGAAACGTAAATAGACAAACAAATAAATTGTATGTAGACTGGTACACTGTGGACGCGGGTTTTGATTTTCGAATTCGTTTTTTTTTTGTGTTTTCGTACAGAATAAGAAATTAACAAGGACTTTTTGTACATTTTTTTACGGTTTACGCTATTTATTTTTTGACATTCTTTTACATGCTTTCAAAGCAGCTTCAATGCATGATTTCTATGCGTGCATTGAAATTAACCTTATTTAGCTAAAATTTGAATATCACAGTGGATTCTCTCATTGCTTATTTATTGCGGAGCTATGCAAGTTAAGCGAATGATCAATCATATACTCGGAATCCCACTTCAGACTTACCGTAAACTAGGGGAATGTAAGCCGTGAGAGACTCCAATGTATATCAAGGTTTCTGCAAGACATCTGACCTGCTAAACATTTTACGAATCTGCAATTATCAATTAATAAATGTAACATCGCGAGCATGGAGGATCCAATTTATAGGTCAAGTACTTTTTTTGTTTATTGCCAATTTTAATCCCTTGAGGAGTATTTTATATATTTCGTTGGACGAGACGCTGGCACAGTGTTACGCGCTGCCTTAAACGAAAACAGTAATATAATTACTAATATTGACGTTGTCATAATTATATTTGTGTAGCTTTAACATTTTATATAAACTATCTATATAAATTTATTTGTGTATGAACAATGTGAGTCAATAACGTGGAAAAGTTTAATAATTGGAAAAGTTTAATTTTTATAAAAAAAAAGGACTGTTAAAGCCTTCCATTTTTTTTGACAACGCCAGTCCAATCTACTGCCTTCAATTCCATGTTATTTTAAACACACAGATTTTCATAGATATGTATGTCAGTAAATGATAATTTTTTTTTTTGCTTTACCGCATGTAGGTGTCAAAGCACCGAAAGATTCTCAATCTGAATCCGAGGAGGAATCTAAGCCTGTTCAAAAAGCAACACAAAAAGGAAAACAAGACGGTGGCGCAAAAGACATTGACTTCATCAACATCTCTAATCCCGATGACGTTATCATCAGTGAGGACGTTCACTATGGGGTTGTTAAGGTTTGTAAAATTAATACTTCTATAATTTTATAGAGTATAAGAATATAGATAATTTTCAAAAAATAATTCACATCGACAATTTAACGCACATTATGCGAAATTCAAAGTCTTTTAATGAAACAATACAATATTATATAAATTCCTTTGATTTTTAATCATTTTTCTATATCTTTAGGAACACGATGACTAATCTCACTTATTACTGAACATCACCTTTGTCAATTCCATATCCAATTTAGTTATAATATTAATTTCTCGCAGTGTCATTGTTCGCTAATCTTGTTGCATAATAATATTTGTCACAAACGATGTCTCTGAAACTTATCAAATTTCATCAGAATTAAACGAATGTCGGTTGACTAGCTTGAGAACTTTTACTATCGATATTATGATATTTTACACTTATACATTATATAAATTTGTAGAATTTTGCACCAGTATTCTTTGCACCCACATTCACCATCAGTAAGAATACTGGTACAATATTTACCTACAGATTTTTATTTCTTTAGGATAAAGAGTAAAGGTACTAACATTACTTTTTTTTTTGCGTTTACACTTTAACCTGTTCCTGCAACATCCTATTATTTAAAACATAACAAACGTGATCCCATTCACATGCTGTTCTGTTCTTTGTGATCTTTTGTGTGAACAATTATCTAAACAAAATTTATTTATCGTTTGCTCGACAATCAATATTTTCGATGACCTGCGAATGAATTGCATGTGTGATCTTGTTTTTTCTTCTTTTTTTTTCCTTTTCAATAATTGCACAAAATTAACGCGACTTAATTATTATGAACGTAATCGTCAACTCTTGTAACGTGCATCTCGATTGTACTGTGATTTGCTGATTTCTATGACGACATGCACGAAAAATTTGCTAACACTGGAGAATCACAATAATATCACAATTCCAAAATTGTCCTAAAATATCCTACGAATAAAATCCTCCTTCCTTCCGTATTTACCACCAAGGCGGAAGAACGAGTGAAATATTTCTCCCATCTTCTGGCGCAATTTCCAAAATCACTTGAAGGACAATACCAGCTAGCCACAGCACTTAATGACTTGTGGAAGCAAACGAGAAACATCAATTATCTTCGGCAATCGATAGCGCACTATGAAAACGTCATCGATTTTGGAAAGGAAGTACCACAAGAGATTTTCAAAGTTGTCGCTGAAAACTGTCTTAAGAATATGCGTTTACTGGGTAGGTTGAATGATGAATATTTGCTTGATTAATAAATTTATAGCTAATGATTTTTATTACTAATTTTCTTTCGCAGAACAACACGAGAAAGCAGAGCGCATTCATCAAGCTTTGATAGAAAGATTTCCCAGTGAAACTTCGTACAGGAACGAATTAACGATCACTTACTTGATTCAAAATAAGTATGTCTTTTTTTTTCGTAGAATAATGTTAACTTGCATGGAATATATTTTATATTTGCTTCTCGTTAGGTGGAAACTTGCAAAGGAAGTTCTCGAAATAACTTTGAGCAAATGGCCAGAGGACGGAGTCGCCCTCGTGCATTATGGTTTTATTTTAAAAACAAATTTGAAAAATATGCCCGATGCTGTTAAATATTTGAAAGCTGGTATCGAGTCTGGCGACGAAGGAACTGTCGATGGCAGATTTTATTTTCATCTTGGAGATGCTCTGACAAGATTAGGCAAGCAAACAGAGGCTATTCAGGTTCTGCATGATCGTACAGAGTAACATTTATCATATGTACTGTGCAGTCCAGTGTATTTGGACTGCAAAAGATTGAAATAGCCCATTGCCGAAATAATTTGAGTAACGAACTTGCTCATTATTTTAGGTGTACGAAAAAGGAGTTCAAAATGGCTTATTTTTATCGGCTTATCAACGTTCCTTGTATTACGTTCCACGTCTAACTGGTCGTCCTTGGTGGACATTAAAAGAAACCACGTACGAAACATTCTTTAAATCTCTTGAACAAAACTGGAAAATTATCAAAGCGGAAGGAGAAGCCGTATTCTTAAAGCGTGGTAGCTTTAAAAACGAACAAGAAAATCTTGTGGATGTAGGAAATTGGAAAGAATTTAAATTATATGCCAGAGGTAAATATGTTAAATATCCTTTTCTTAAGGTAAATAGAATGAGTCCTTTCATTAAATGGAGCATGTGCAAATGCAAAGGTAGGCCCCAGTAGTTTCGCACCAGCAACATCGCTAATTTCCAAAGGTTTAAAATTTGTCGATTTACTTCAATATCGGTAGTTGCACAAATGATGACTCATAAATTAGGCAAGTAGCAGAAATCAAGAGAATCGATGGAATTTTATGCAAAGTGCAAGGTCAAAAAATTTGCTAATTAAGAATTACGATAAGAAACACCTAGATGGCAGGAGTATCTGGATATCGGGAACTTCCACCAAGAACACGTAGAATTAGTAGAAATTGCAAAATTTATTGCCATGGTGGGGTGCAGCGCTTGCTGGGTTGGGGGGAGCGTTTGCCGGGGGTACCGATAGAATGGGGGGCTACCAACAGAGTGGGGGGCTACCAACAGAGTGGGGGGCTACCAACAGAGTGGGGGGCTACGTATAAGCGCGTGCACAAGCTCGAGCGTTCATTCTTGCGCGAGCCGGTCTCCTATACTGGTCTCGTGCGAGTCCGCGTCATATCCATTTCCATCCTTTTTTTCTATATTTATTTCCTCTTTACTTCCTTATTTCTTTATTTATTCTTCTTAACTTTCTTATTTAATTCTCTCTCTCCTTATTTCTCAATTTATTCTTTACTTCATTATATACTTATTTCTTCTTGACCTCTTTACTCCTTCATCTTTTCTTTTTCCTTTTTATCATTTTTATTTCTTTTTTTCTATAATTCCTTCTGTCTGTCTTTCTGCCTTCCTCCTTCGCTCTGTTACCTCTCATTCTCCATTGTGCTTGTCTGACTTTTCCTACTTCTTTGGTCGGGTTGAGCAAATTCATTCGAGTAGTCATATAAGGGTAGTCACCCTGTTAGAGTAGCTACACATAGA
>JARPRG010000658.1:469880-481511 GCA_031001745.1 Hartigia nigra | reverse complement strand
GACACGCGTTATCAGGGATTCGTGCCAACTGATTATCTTGTCACAGATGAGACAACAGGAGCAGCAGCATCTGCCGAAGTCATAAACGTTGACAGAGGATAACGTAAAAGGAAATTACATCTGCCACAAGTGTGTCAGACGTACAAAGGCTTGGTTGAGCTACTCTTCCTCATCCCTACCCCCCCGGCTCCCTCTCTTTCCCTAGGGACATTTCGATAGCTTCCTGGAATTAGCGAGATTCCTCTGTAAAGGGTCTGAAGTTAATTTAGTTATATATATATATACGTATACATGATTCGTTTAGGTAGTCATAGTCAAAGTTGCATCGTGGCATGGCGTCGCGACGCCTTGCGGCATCGAGTTACTAGCGCGTAAAGCTCAAAGTACTGCTAGTTACTTTAGGTGCGACGTCATCGTGCGGTTACGTTAAACTTTTGCTAATGTAAGATGGGAAATCAAAGGTTTCCAAGCGCCTCGTGCTATTGTGATACCGAGACGAGAGGTTTCCGTGTCAATTTGCCTTTAGGCAGATACAGTGTATTATTGCGTATGTGCGAATGTAGCGCGTATGGCGAATTCGTAGATGCGCAACTGCTATTGCGTAGAGAGTTTATAATACAGGGAATTTCGTTAGTGAAACTTTGTTCGAAAGTAGGTTGAGCCAAGCTTGATTCCCGGTGTTGGCTGCCATGGAAACACGTAGGAGTGCCTATGACGCATTTTTATTCTCTATCTATTACAGTCGTCAGTTTTTTGTTTTAACTTTTTTTTTTTAAATTGTAAAACATCTCGACTCCAAGTAATATTTTGCCTGAAAATAGTTACTAGACGTTTCGTGCTTTTATCCGTGGAACCTGGCAGTGATGTTTTCGTTATCAGGAAAAAGAGATTACAAAAAAAAAAAAGTGTCCACGCCCCTAGACTCCAGGGGAAAATATAGTGATAAGATCAAATTGAAAATAAGATACTTGACGTTATCGAAATATCTTGCTCTGGTATCAGTTACGACGTCAATTAAATAAACGTATAGACGTCGTATTAAATTTCTAATTAGTATTAGAAAGTCTACTATTGGAGTAGCATACGTGATTTTTTTAATAAATACTATCGTTCATTCGAGTTTTAACGATAGATTGTCCTAATTGTTTGTACCATCCAGAAATTTAATTATTGAAGATCTGATCTAAATTCACGTCCGAACGAGCTTAAATTATATCTGGAAGCGATATAGTTTAAGCGGATAGGATAGTAAAATTTCGATAATCCTTAAAATTCCGAAAACTTAAAGATAAAATTGTTAACGAAAACATTATTATTTTTTTTTTTTAAATGACATTAAAATCACGACTTCATACAAGTTGCTCTTGCGTCAGTATCAGCCTTGAATTAAAGCCATGTAAATTGAAGGAGAACTATTGACTTTCTTGAAGCCAGCATCCTTACATGGAAGAACGTTCGAATAAATCTCAGAGATTCTCGAGCCGACAGAATCCCGTAGATACCAATGTAATTTCTCAGAATCAAGAGCAACTCGAAATCCGTGACTGTAGCTAGGTTAACAAAGAGGAACAAGCTATAGCTATATTACCGACCCCGGTAACAGAGCATAGAAAAGTCCATGGACCAGTAGTATAGTGTATCAGAGTCAAACCGCGAAGATCACAAAGGAACTAATTAATCTGAGCCAGTATCACTTTGTAATTTAAATGAAGTTTCGCTATCTCCTGTATGAGGTTTCGTACTGACATCCCGTCAAAAGAGACGCGCAGACACTACTCCAATTTCTCAAGGGCTTTGTACAATTCAAAATAATAATGTGCAGCAGTAATCGGAGAGACGATACGAATTTTTCTCCAAATATTTTTTAGACTTTTTTTGTTTTTTTTTTTTATTATCATGTTCTTGCTACCTCGAAAGAAAAAGTTCGCCTCTCTTTAACGTTTCAAGATATACAGCATACCTACGTAACCAAGGACACGTTTCATTCTTTTTTTCCCCGAGCTTTTCTTTGCAACCCGTTAAACGCCCTTTGTCTTCTCCCTAGCCCGATTCTACGAGTTAGCATTTCGTTGCGCCCTTTAACGAGTATCCTGGCGCGAGATACGAGAAAATAATGCCGGCCAACCCTTTAAACAAACCTACCAACCAACCGACCTAGTCGTAAGAGCATTTTGCGATGACCCAAGGGTCCTTCGACTCCCGAGCATCTTTCTAACCGAAGGATTGTACCGACAGCTTTTGCTACTCTACCCCGGTGCTGCTTGTATGTATACCGGGAAAAAAAGATGTAGATGCGTTTTACATTACGTCACGGTTTACTCGAGCAAGTCAAAATAACTATACTGCTCGAAGAATACAATGGAGATTATTTTAAATGCCACAAACGAGTATAATTTTCCCAATGTTTCCTTGCCGCGAGGAATCTTGTCTGATATCTCAAGGAAGATTCCACTCTACGGATGTAGCAAAGTGCTGACGTAAATTTCAGCTCAAAATGAAAACTCACTGTCTGTATTCTTCCTTCCTAGCAGCTTCGCGAAATGGACGTAAGTTTTCCGCGTGTATATCAACCCTACGGTTGAATCTGGTCCGACTGTGAAGTCACTATTTATAGAGTTTGCAGCTTAAATCGTAAACTCACCGACTAGAATGAGGATAAATGCTGGGTCGAGTGCGACATTCGTGAGACGAGATAGATTGTTGAAGGTGTCCTTTTCCGTCCACGCCCAGACGCCCACAGCCATGATGCCAAGTCCGAGCAACTGGAACAAGGAAAGAAAAAAAGAAATTATAACCTTGGCAACGTAACCATTACGAAAGAGTTTAGTTTAATATACGAAAAATTCAATTCTTCGGACAAATACATTTAAATCCAATGCACTGTGTCACGCAATGCATGCTGGAGGATCCGATAACGAGCTAAAAATAATCTTTATTACTACGAAATACATGAAATATCAGATTTTACCTAAATTTACAAAAAGTACCAACACACCCTCACTTAAATTGCAAGTTTCGTTTCCAATTACCTAAGCTTGGTCATGCTGGACAAAAGCGTTACCGCTGCCATTGCTGACCACAATTACACGTAGTTAATGAAGAACGCAGAAACCAGCGGGTACCAGTGATTTTTCGTGTGGTCGCCATTAGCAGTTTCTAATCAAGAGAAATTCTGTTATCAGGAGCAACGTCATTTCAAAGTATAACCTATGTCAAGAATATCGCCATTTATACACGACGTACAAGTATGTAGGAATTTTCTATCTATCAATAAAAGTAAAACTACGTTTCGTTCTAGCCGAGGGAGTTAATGACTCTTCCTATCTGTATTATCTTAGATGATTGTTTGGCTGCTTGTACTATTATCTTTTATTTTTCCCTTTTCTCTTTATCCTTACCAGCGTCTTTCTTGCTGCCACTCGAAACAAGATTGAGCATCGCTCCTTCGTTCTTGCACATAGCAAGAAAGATATTCCAGTCACATTGTGATCGTAACAAATGTACGAGCTACGGAAATACCCTTGATACCTGCCGCTAACGCCATCTGGTGAGAAGCACTCATTTTTCTCTTTAAATTAAAGACATGCCTTATTTTACCACAAGCGCAATACCTTTCATCCTTATTCTTCTCCTTCTGTAAACTTCTGTGTTCCGTGGATATATCCACGACCAAACGAATATCCATAGACTGCTTATTACTACCGTCACGGAGGAACACCTACGAGCTATACCTGAACCCCTTGGCAATTACAGTGGAACGTCGTTTGTCTTCCTTTACAAATCGTACGAACGCGACGACTCTTTCGACTGCGAAAAAGTCCGAACGAACAACGAAAAGCCCAAGCTTGCAGAATCGATCCAGTTCAATGTTGCTTTTGTTTATTTGTACAAATTTCTCTGACAAAAAAATATCCTCAAATTCGTAGAAACGTCTCGATAGAAATATTTTTCATCGAGACTCTTCGTTGGCGTTGCCAATCGATGATGCTTCGTTACGAAAGGAATTAACGCCGAAAGAGCGGACGAATCTCTGTGCGAATGAAATTAGTCGGTTGGCAATCGTGAAACTTGCCGTTAGCATAGAACTGCGGGTAATAACGTATGCATCTGGTACCATAATTGTCCGCAAACCTCCCTACGTATTATACCGCACGCAGGGTAGTTTCCGTGATAACGTAAAAGCTCTATGAAATTTTGCACGTATAAGTATTCCGAGAGTCGTTAAACGTTAACAGATTTAATAGGGTAATGCGTATTTGCGTAATATAATTCAATGCGTTACAGTACCTTAAAAATACGTTTCAACGTTAAATGCACAGCCGAGTAAAAGTGCATAGGAGTATTAATGAAATCCTTCAAAATTCGATTACCCATAAAAAATAGAGTCCGTTGTAAAATCCATCAAAGAATATATATATAACGAGACTGGATGACTGTATAATATTAAAATTTATATAATATATTTTCAGAATATTTCATTGACGTCACGTTATATCCGTTTCAGATTCGACTCGACTCTGAATGCACTTCGTTATTCCATATACTCCGCAAGCGTTAGGATATTACGTCAAAATGCAGTGCTTTAATGACTTTACGTTAATTCGTGTCTCGTATACAGGCAACGTTAAGGCTAATTCTCATGAAGCATTTGGATCTAAGCGAAACGTGCATTAGTTGCGCAACGGAATAGAAATTACATGAGCAGCTGGTGTAACGCGTTTTCCTATAGAATTCGGCAAAGCTCTACGGTTACCTAATACACATGGGACTCTATGTGAATGGGTCTGTCTACTAATGCACATGGTTAACTCTCGCCGTGAAAGCACAGCCACTGTAGCCAATTACGTACATGTAATTCAATCTTTCGTTACACACGTGATTCGCGGTTTTCGCGAACGCTATGAAGCTGATAAGTAGATAATGACTGTACCTATAAGATAATAAAATTGGATAAGAAATAAAAAGAAAAAACAATTGCACATATAATCCCCACAGTACAATAATAAAATCTAAAACACCTAATCGTCCATTTTCATTCCACCCGTTATAATTGCGAATAGCTGAATTTATTATAAGAAGCTAATGATGCTTCCTCCTATGAAATATTATCCTTCGACCTAACTGTTATCGATACCAGTGTTCCAGAGTCGTAAAATACGATTAAATGTCCACGTTAAATAAACCTCATGATAAAGCTTTACTTTTTACAGTTGAACATAAAAATTTGACCGAAAAATTTAAGAGCGCACGCGTCGCGTACAAAGGGTCGCCTCGTTGGAAATGCCTACGTTAATACGGTAGAGCCGGGCGCTTTTCGTAAATATGAAATTTGCTGTTTTCGACTTAACAATCAAGCTGAGAATGCCGTGAAAATGTCGTGAGAATGCCGTGAGAGGTGCCGATATAATCCAAGCACGTCGGACAGTTAGCGGCGTTGTTAATTGCATTAATTAAAAGCGACTACGAAGGAATCGATGGTAATTTGGTTATCTTGGCGATAGCAGCGATGGTCCACTGTTCGGCATATACTGGCCCGTGAAACGTGTCTCGAAATATTATATAGGAAATAGTTAACAGTCTCGAGATGTGAATTAGCATTTTAGTTCGTCAATGCGCCATTAGTCCAGTATATACGTACACATGCATAAGTTAAAAATGAAAAGTCATTCAACGACAAAAATCATTGTTAACTCAACGATTAATCATCCTAGACACGTGACACGAACTATAATTTCTGCCTAGTTCAATCTATGGTTACGTCACCATCATTCATTGTCAATTGATTATCAATGCTATTGAAAAGTCACTGGTATAAGTAGTAAGAAGTAGTGAATGATTATCGGTATTAAAAAAGTGCAGGAATCGTTGGAGGTACGAGGAGTGATTTATTATTATAAGTCATTTAGTATCGTGAAGTAGCAAAACTTGAATCAAGGTTTTGGCAATGACTGTATTCTTTCTCTGTAACGGAGTATAACTTCACGAATGATTTAGGAGTACCATGCAATTTGGATGTTAGTCATTAAATGATGTGAAGATGTACAGTGTTATATGGGTCGTATAATGATTTTATGATTTCGTAGTAAATTGATTTGATAAACTGGAGTAGTGTAGTTGGCTTATACGCAGACTGAAATAGGGCAATGATTTAATATTGAATTACTAGACTAGTCAAATAAGAGTCACGAGGCTTGATGGGTGGATAAATTCGAGGTTTGTTTGATAAGATATTAATTTATTTGATTCTAGAGATTAAGCTCAGCCAGTGGGAACGTTCAGACTCGATTTCTTCTTCTTCTTGTCTTTGCTCCAAGATTGAATATTTAAGTCGGACCGCTGATGTCCATTTTAATTAATACCACAGTCAAGCCAACTTCAGGAAGTTACTTTGGAAGATTAAATAAACTTTATTCCTTTGGTACCAATGCGTATACTAACGGTGGTAGAAAGGAATGAAAAATATTTATATGGATTCGTTATATTGTTGCATTTGGACGTTAATCAATGTAAATTTAACAATGGCTTAAATGATTGTTTGTTAAATATAAGATTATTATCGTTTGAGTTTCGGGTGACTCATTTGCAAGATAAACCCGTAAAGAGATGTCCTCTCGTTCGAAGCTTCCGGAATTCAAGTGATTTCGAGAGACTGGCTAAGCCATGGCGGTTTTCACTGATCGAGAGGCGGACGAGCAGCGGACAACAAGTCGGAAACTTTCAAGCTCAATTAAACTCAAACAAACTTGGAGACGTCGTACGGCAATGAGAGCAGACGGACGCTTGGAGTTTCCTTTTAGTCGCGTCCACTGTTCGCTGCCAATTACTGAGTGGAGAAACGAGCTGAGGCAAATAAAAAGAATTAGAAATTGAACTAACCTAACTGTACCATCTAGCCTACCACAAGGACCAGTAGAGTAGTAAAGCTCGTTAAAGCTTTAGCTGACTAGACCTAAATCGACTTCTCGTGACGGAATGTCACAAAGTCCCAAAAAGACCGAAAATTCAATGAAATTTTTAAGAAAATAAGATTTAAAACAAAAACAAACTTTATTTTTCAAAAATACTTGCTCTACCTCAGACTGACGCTTACTGGGCTTTCCCTCAGAATCTCTATGATAAAATAAAGAAATTACGGTTTTACCCAGGACACATAAAACTGATACGTGCTATAGTACTAGGGAGTTTTGCTATAGCAAAAGTAACACGGTAGCTGGATATATGGATCTTGTATCTTTTACGTCATGCTCCTTTACAAGGATTAACTGGAATAAGTATAGAACCCAGACGTGCAACATTACTCTCGAAAATTAAGCGTTACTCGCTTCGACTGGATTGTCCAATCTCAAGGACATTAATTGAATCTAGAATAGAGCCAGGAGACGTGGAGACGTGGAGACGTGGAGACGTGGAATCTTGAAGGTTCGAATCTGCGGAAGGTTGGCTGCCTCAATCGTTTAAGGTAAGGCTAGACATTGGCAACATCAACTTAAGTCTCCACTGAACCACCTTACGTGTATTCATTCGCGTCAACGCGTTGAATTTGTGATTTACTTGTCAAGCCAACAAAAATTGCAATAAGTCAAGAAAAAGAAATAATATTAACTCGATTTGATCCCAGTGCGATGAATAATTGCTACGTCAATTATTAAATTTTCGCAAAAATTCATTAAGCTAATGACGTGTCTTTGCGAATTATTCGCAATATTGCAATTCGATTAGAAATCTCAATAGTAATAATTCACGTGGAAGCTTACCAAGAGGAGTATTAAGGACAATGGTGCGGGGTGGCAGGACGTCGAAGCGGGTTCGTGTAAATTGAAGGAAATAAATAGGAAGGAAAATGACGGAAGTGTAAAAGGGATGTAAAGATAAAATAGGGTGCAAAGTGGATTTTGCGAAAGTGTACGATGCCGCTAAGACGTGTTGCGATAACAAGGAATAACCGGTTCTTGAGAATGGCGAACTTTCAATCGATAACACGCAAATACCAAACAGCCCCGAGCTGTTTTAGCAGAATTTCCCTAATAATCCAAAACTTCCTAAATACATAATTCAGTGAAAAATAACAATTTCAATATAATCAGGATTAACTACCATTTTTTTCTTTTCTTCGTATTGTCAAAACATAATTTTTCTTTCGTCCCAAATCTTTCACCCGAGTCATCCAAGCGGACAAACACTACGATAATTCAGGATTGTCCTTAGGACGGTTAAATTCGATACTATTGGTCGACCTTCGATCCCGTAATCCAATAAATCCTTCGCTCCACCAATAAGACAAGACCCTTGACACGGAGGGTGGTTTTGGAAAGGAATGTAAAAGTTTGCCACGAAAATCTTTCGCGAGATCTATAAATATCTTGCGCCACCTCCCTACGTCCCTCAAAAATTCCATAAAATATAAGAATACAATTTCTCTTATCGCTCGTACACTCTTCTGGACATACAATTAGCGAAAAATGCTAATATACAAAGAGTGGTGGCACACAAAACCCAGTACAAAGGACTCCTCGTATACTTGTTACAGTAAATAAATTCATATTCTATGAATTCTCGAGTAGGAGAGTCACTGTAAAATTGCCAACTTCTACCACGTTACCAAGCACATGCAGGATACACACGGAGGCTCGCATAAAATTTAATTTCCTAGCATCCGGAGCACGGCCTTTTAAGTTATTCATAAAGGTTTACGTTGCTCTACTAGTACACAGTATATGATACGATATACCACAGGAAAGCGTGCACTTTAGAAAAAAGAAAAAAAAAAAAAAGTACATATACAAGCTAAGAAGCGTCAGCGAAAATCTACGTGCATACAAAAATCTATAAGTCGCCATTTGTATGTATACCCAATCTGCGAATACTTCGTTATTCAGAATCTGATTGTACGTTGAGTTCTAGAAATTTCAGTTTGATAATGGAATCAAACAGTATCTCTATGTATCGTTACGATAGTCTACAGCAGTTATATACGGTATATGCATGTATAACGAAGCATTGGCGTGACCTTTTCATTTCCACGTTATTCCCGTTGCATTACGTATATCAGTGGGATTCGCTTACTGTTCTCCCAGCAAAGGCTATTGCAATGATTTCACAGACTCTCGGTACCTTTATGGTTGTACGTATGTATACTGTGTATCAGGAACATTTACTTCTCCATGGTAACGGAAACAAAGCCATTGTGTTTTGAGAGACGCCAATTTCATTGAGCTTTGATGCTTTTCAGTAGCCGTAGTAAGAGTAATGGGTTACGTATTTTGAAACATCTCAAAGCAGCCATATTAAATTTACGGTTATATTGTTTCCTAGTTCGTGGTGCATGTCAACGTGTTCCTAAGACTGACGAAACTTTACGTAACCTTACTAAAAGAAGTTATGTCGCCAGCAATATAATCGATGATACTTTTTTTTATATATATGAAATTAATATCTTTATGAATTTTTTTTGTAGACTGAATTCACGCCTGACGTAACGGTTAAGTCGAGTTGTTGTTTCTTTTTGTTTTCTCTACAGCGTTAAATCCACTTACGCGTTACGAGCGCGGTAGAAGGAAGAAGCGGCAGCGTTAGATTATTCAAGAGATTATGGAATTACGTAATCTCATGAATAAGTGTCGATTCTGTTGAGCAGAAGACGAGAGTTGACGGAACAAACGCGGTAGGTTATATTTAAATTGCGCAACGTTGGTCAACCGCGTTAAAAGATTTCAAGAGTTTCGTTTTACTCGTAACAAGATGATACAGGCCATTCTGCGTGTAATTGACATATACGAAAGTTATGAATAAAAATTTGATATCAGTGTGAGCTAAAGAAGTTTTAGGTAAATTAGGTAAATTTCATACGTCGGTAGGTATATCGTTATCGGTAAACATAATTTAATTGGTAAACTTCCCTTGGCGAGCAAGGACCCTCCTATAATCATTAATACATATTCAATAGAGTTTAGATTGATTTGTGTACCTGGTGATAACTAAGAGCATCAGGCACCTGATACTGATACCCGAGTACCTAACGAGTACCAATAATCGTCTCTTGAATGGATCTTGCATGAATTTTGCTACAGATAAAAATAGATGAAAATTACGTAAAAAATCGTAATATTAATCATTGGCAAAGAGAAAGTTATGGAACAATTCTAAACGTACGGATGTTATTTGATTACAATGATAATAGAGAGATCTACATTAACATCCGATAGAGAGAATCGAATACGATCCCCCAAGCAAATTCTCTGGCATGGACAATTGTAATTCCATAATGCATTCTGTGCGCGATCCAAATTGTTTGCTGGCACGTAAAGGTAATTGTCTCCTTCGAATATCAACGGAGGAAAATCCAGATCCATCGAATCTGTTAGTCAAAGTAGTCGTGTGTGCATAAAAGTCAGCGAAGCACGAGTAGAGTATAGTCTTCTTCTTGAATATTATCAAAATTCTCATTTTACTACATTCCCTCCCTGTCGTATATCACGAATTTACGTAAGACGCGCGAAGTCTGCAAATTTTCTCAGCATTCGCGTGTCATTTCGATTTCGTACGAGCGTGAATCCGCGAGTTAATGCAGCTGCGAAATCTTATCGCTGAACAATCATCGCGCGAGATCGGGTCCATGACTTTACGCTTGGTAAGCGAGAGAATTTATGATGTTTTTCCAGATTTTCAATTTCAATTCCCATTCCCATTGTGTTCTGATTCTCGTACATATATATACATCTACTAGGTACGTATTCAAAGGAGTAGAAATAAAAGAGAAAAGCAGCTAGAAGAAGCTAGAGAAAGGATGAGGTTGCGATTGGAATATAGCTGTGTTTTTCTCATTTGATCAATGGAGACACTGAGTGAGGGGCTTGCGGGGGCTTTGGAGGGAGGAACAAGAAATAAAAAAAAATCGGAAACTCTATGGTGGCCAGTGCGATACGATTGTTCGCTGAAAACTACAATGCCTTCTATGTTTCCCATAAGCTGAGTTCGTATGTGTGAACAAAGTGGCTATTAGTGTCGCTGATCTCAATGGGGAAAATGAAGGATAGAAGTTGGATTGACGGCAGTGAATCAACCCCTGTTATATCCTGAGATTGGATTGCCTATAGGATTGAGATTCATTTCGTAAAGTGATATCAAGATTTGTAAACAAACAAACAAACAAAAATTAACGTCAAAGCTATTGATTTCATATGATAAAATAATCAAGATTCACGCAATATAGGTATGATAATGATATAATGATAGGTGTATTTATTAAATTCCATTAAAATTCACTAAACTGTCCCCCATGCTTGATAACACATTCCAAACGTGCCTATAAGGGTTCAAACAATAAAGGATCCACGTGGACTGATTAAAATGTTGACAATGCAGCTTTACGTCATAAACATAGAATATGGGAGTATCAAATACCTGACGTAATGACAGGGTTACCAACCATGGAGTAGTAGGAAGTATGTAGGAAACGTCTTGTGGTTGTTAAGGGCGGAAATACCATTCACCTCATAGAAGCTGGTTTCATCGACTTGAAATTGTCAGAAGCAATCTATTTCAATGGAATCCCATCTAGAAAATGGCTCTCAATTCAATTCTATCATCGTATCCAAAAATGGGCAACGCGATAAAAGAAAAGAAGAAAGAAAA
>JARPRG010000658.1:431721-451652 GCA_031001745.1 Hartigia nigra | reverse complement strand
TGACTCTTGGTTCGAGTTAGGTTAGTCAAATATGATTCACAGTGAAAAAAGAAAGTCGAGGAAACGACGGTATAAAACTAAAAGCGATTCGCTCGACAATGCGAATTCATCGATTATTCCAGCGACTAAAATAATACAGGAGGATCAGTCATTGTCTTGAGGATGAAACTGGAAATTCGTCAAGCGTATACGAATCCTTCTGGTTTCTTTATTTTACCTATTGCTTCTACTTTTTGTTTCTTCTCTTCGTTTCTCTTCTTCCGCCCCTCGTGCTCTCCCTTAGCCGAATGTAACGTAGCGTTACCAACGTTTCATCCATCATTGGTAAACATCGGTCAAGCGTCGTCTATCTGGCTCCCACTGTGACTGCACTGAAAACTTGCCCCGAGGTTTTCTCCAGCGACGTCGTTGCCAATACTCGGCAAACTTATTTAAATCTTGTCAAAGCAATGGAAACGTAAAACTTGTGCACGTGCGCATACGACTGCATTTGTTAAACAAGTATAAGACGGAGCGACGCGATAAAACTGATCCAGCTGGCGCAAGTCGCGTAAACAATTTTATATGGAAAAAAAATATTGTTACAATGAAAAACGTCTGGAAATAATATTTCATGGGAAATTCAAATGAGTTTTCTTGGCTCGTACGAGATCGATAATTCAATAGAGGAGATAACAGTGTTTTCCACTAAACTATGGCATTATTTATCAATGGATCTGTCAGCCGGAGGGATTACTTTATTTGATAAACACAAGATAATTTTCAGAAGAGCCGACTAACAGGCTGCCAGTATTCAGCTCGCGATTTTCCCGTAAAAATGTAAATTACGCGAAGGCGAAGGGGTGAGACGCGCCAGGAGGATGGTTGAAATTTTACGATTTTATTATTGACGGAGCGAATGAGACGGACGAAGACGAAGGAGAGAAAGAAAAGAAAAGAAAAAAAAAAACAGAGACCTATATACGAATATTCACTTGAAAGACGTCATCAGTCATCGCGTCAGAATTTACAAAAAAAATTCCATCTTACGACCTTTTGCATGTACGTATCCTACAACTATTTTTTTATTTATTTTTTTTTAGATCTTTTAATTACTCTCGACATATTTTCCAAAAGGCATCTTTCCAACGAGACTACTGCACTAGATTTTCAGCTGACAAATATTAAGAACATAAAATATACGTATACACGTACTGCTTTTTCTATCGTGTAAAGGTACACCCTCATTACTGAATACGGATACTATTTCTATGTAGCGACGTTATATATACCAGATGCTGCTAATGGGATCCGAAATATGATAATACGTTACAGCATACTATAGTTAATGACCTAACATGAGGCAAGAACGTCGGAATTGCTTGAAAAAGCTCGGTGTCTGAAAAAGTAGGTCAGATAATGAAAAATGGGAATTGATGGGTAAAGCTTATAAATATTAGACGAGTGCTACATTTATTAATGGAAAGTATCAATCCAGCCTATACAGAATAGAATGGCATAGAAATAATATTCTAATGATTTGATAATGCCTCCTGTATAATAATAAAGTCCTATACTTCATTCTCGACCATAAGAGCGACACAACTATATATTGGCTTGGTACTACCTTTACAACCGTATTAATCCACGATGTTAAAGATGAAACTGGTAACTTACCTATAACAGAAAAAAAGAAAACCTTTAAATATAACAAAAGCATAAGTATACATTTACTGTGTAGGACAAAGCATCGCGAGTGTTACATTAGAAAAATCATTACCATTAAACGAAAGTATATTAGAGTGAAAAGGCACACACGCACAGAATGGTGTTAAAGTTTGAATGAATAATTTGTCTAACGAACTTGAAAGACAATAAAGAAAACAGAGCCACGATATGGATTGGTAACACAAGCAGCAGTCACTCTGTCAAAGGCTTTTACGTGCCTTTATAATAAGCAGCTCGCTGGGGTAAAAAGGGTTGCCAAGGGTTGGCAGCCTTGCTGGAAGCATTTCACGGACAGCATGATGCGGCTTAGTGGTTCCAGGCAGACGAGAGGATGATACAGTCAGGGCTGGATGTATGTAGGAAGAGCAAGTGGGAATGATGAAGCAGGATGAAGAGTCCAAAACAGTTGGTAGCCAGACTGCTGGAACAGGAAGCAAAGTAAGAGGTGAAACGGATATCAGAGGATGGTAGGTAAGAGAATGATGAAGGAGGAAGGAAAATGGTGGCTGGTAATAGAAGAGAAAAGGAAGAAACCCTGATGCTCGATGGCAAACGGAGTCTTTGTTGCTCGGCCCAGTTCTGCCAGCGTGTGATGTCATTAAGCACGACAAGCTCTGAAGTTGGCTAACCGTCCGTAGAGAAAAGCACTAGTACCGCGACTGATTTCACTGTAAAACTTTTTCACGGTATAATATGAGAGAAGCGTCCGTGCCATTTTTACCATTGACGCCCAGTCGAATGGCACTTGTACGCTTGATAGGTATTCGCACCTGTATGCACTTTGTGCATACGAGACACTGATGCACTTCCAAAGAACCGATTTGCCCGTATCGACTTCTGGAACACGGATAGATATTCAAAGGTGTACTTGGGAGAAAGCACAGCTAAATTTTTTTATTTATTCACAGGAGTTTCTCAAATTTCTATCGAAAGTATAAAGTGAAGGTTTGATTTGGGTATTTTACAGTTTTTTTTTTATGTTAACATTACGTCACTTTGCAATAAGCCTACTTCGAGGATGATACTTGGGAATTCGTTCGACTCTCTTAAACGTTTTGATACAAGTTCGAGCGGCAAAGCCTGAAATTCTTGTAAAATGGGGTATACGTAACGCGTTGAACAGGGAAGAGAGGAGAGACCTGAAGAGACTGAGGGTGGAATGGCAGAGAGAATGAAATAATTTCCGGAACGTCGGAATGCGCAGACGAAGATTCCGCCGGGATGAGACTGTCGGGACGTGCCGAATGAAACGGGTAAAAAAACGCGTGGAAAACTATTGACTATCGATCATCTTCGTGTGAACGAGGACGAAGAATTTTGTATGAAATTGACAAAACGTTATGGCACTCGATTTAACTGTAAAATCATGTATGACTTCCATAAATAAAAAAAAAAAACATTCCTTCTGTCCTCATTTCCTTTAAATCTAATATATTATATATAAATCTGATTTCATCACCATGACACTTTTATCCAACGTAATGACAGAGGCGTTGCAGCATCTGACTGCCATGAACAATGAAATAAAGATAGTGGCCGCAGGCTTTTAACGACATCAATAACTTCGTCGTCGATAAAAGCTTTGCACTAGGTACGCTGTGAAAATAAGAAAAAATAAATAAATAAATCGTGACATCCATCTGTTTTTATGATTTTCAATCTAATGCTTTCTCTTTACACCTGTATAGGTGCATTTTATTTTATCATCGATGAATTACTTTCAGACAAGCAATTAGTGTACTTTTCTTCATCCAATCGAATGGATGAATATGCTGTCTTATACGAGGATCAGGCCGAAGAATTTTTTTTTCCGGTATTTTCTATTTCTTCCAAAGACAAGCTGCTGCCCCGTCCGTATGCTATAATTTCCTGTATTTTGAGTTGGTGTATCTCCAAGGAAGATGAAGATTCCACAGACGCTGGATGTCGATCGAAAAACCATCTCCGGTTCGTGTGTGCCTGTCGAGGAAACGTCATTAAATTCGGCGGCAGAGAACGCGAAACTTTTGTCCGATTGGAAATGACATTAATACACCATTTACGTAGCAGGGCGTATATATAATGAACTGTGGCAAAACTTTTAATGATAATTATTATCATTTATCAAATTATCGCGCTTGGTGTAATGGCAGTAATAAAAATGGCTTCTGTCGAAGAATCGCATCTGACTTTAAATAAAATAAAATCATGAAAATCTGCTGTCGTAAGAAGATTTTCGATATATTTCGAAATAACTCATTAAAGGGACATTAAATTCAAGCACGTAAATAGCAAGTACGCTTGGGTAAGGTGGATAAATTTAAAATATGATAAATGCGATTGATTCAAATGCACGTCAATCTCACGTCAAATTTATATGAGATATCTTAGAAAGAACTGGGATATTAAAAAACCTGAATTATCTATACGTGACTGTGGGATTCAGCTCGATTTCTTGTATCCGTTCGTCCAAGCTGAATATAAATGCCTCAATAAAACTCGGCAGTAAAAGTATCGAAATTTATCGCTAAATCTCCAAGTTCAAAAGTTCCACCTAGGAATCCCCGAGCAATAAAAACACATCAATTTCAGAAGGTAAAAGTTTTCGCAGCTAAGGATCTTCAAGATGATCGAAACGACAGTCCGAAAACGAGTTTTATCACCATTTATTACCAGCAGCGTCATTTAAGCCCACGAGTGTCCAAAGTCGAATATGGAATGTAGATAGTCTAAAAGTTTAAATAAAAACAATCAGAGAAATTCGTCCCCGTCCAAAAAAACTAGACGCTTTTAAAATTGCACAAATATTCAGGATCGTTGACACGTCAACCAATTATTTATGAAAAATGACTCGCAAGCACTTTTATTGCTTTGCGCTCAATTTATTTGGCATATTATTAAAAATTAATCATCCATCGATTCTCCCTATTTAACTAAAGCATTGCTCCACCTTAGATTCTGTACTGATATGTAAATATAACATGAAGAGGTGACGTAATGGCGCAAGCGTGTCTCCGTTAAAAAAGTAACGAGTATCAGAAAATAAAGCTAGCGAGCAGCTTATAAATAAATGATAGCGCTTTCTCGAAGTTTTATAAAATGACTTGATGCTCGAGGAAGCTGTACACAGGCGCCGTATGCCACCGTGGTGAACATAAACCAAGCAGGGATGGATGAAAGGAGCAACGACTGGATGCAGGGGTTTGTCTTTTACTTTGCCCCTGGCGACATAAGTTCTCGCTTTGTCAACATTTCCGAGGACAATCCGATGGAATTACGACAGCTTTCCGAAAGGTCTAAAGACGACAATTCCTGAGATCTCGAATTCTAAAGTTTCCTTGTCAACAAACGGTTAAGGATATAAAATAGTGGAGTAAGGATCCGCCGTATTTATTCCGGTTTAAGGATGCGAGGAAACTTCATAAATTTATACTTGATACTGGCCAGGAGAATATTTCCAGTCAGAGGGAACGAAAGAGACACGAATTTTTTTAATGAAAATACAGAATAAGAATATCTCTTGCATTTATTGTGATACGAAAAGGAAAACGCATTAATTCCCTTCACGATTCAAATTGGATGTGTCACGGCATAGGGATGGGACTTTGTCTTCTGCGTCCTGAGAAAACGTTCTCAGCGGAAGTCTTGGTCATAGAATTTATTTTATGTATAAGAAAACGTTTGGGGATCAACGCGGCCACGTGGGAAATGCACACCGCTGGAAAATGGTGGACACAAGAGATATATGAGAATCTGATTAACCATAAGCGAAGCGTTATAATACATCGACGTTGCGAATATTATCTTATATCGAATTAAAAAAGTAATTAAATATTACCCTCGGGTATATTATCAAAGAGTGTCTACCACCGTGTTACCGTGAATAACAAAAAAAAAATACGTATACTAACATTTTTCGATGACCCGAGTAATTAGCATAAAATTTAAATAATAACGAACGGCAATTATTACTTCCTATCGATAATGGACAATTTACGATATAACTTTAATTATGATTTTCAAATATATCGCGTAACAATGCGCATAGAGCTCTGCAGAATATAATAAAGTTTCATTATTTTTATAGTCATAAATCTCGATAATATTACATGTAAAGAGACTCGGAACTCAGAGGATCCGAGTACTCTTCAATTTTCACGAAAAACTACGCTACCGTTGTAACGGATGCAGAAAACGAAAAGCCATAGAAATAAAGATCGGCATATGTCACGATTAAATTACGCACCTTTACTACATACCTTTTTGTCTTCTCTAGTTAAGCAACGCGACTAACTTTTGATGATAGACTTGAAATATGGGTAAAGTTGTGAAAAGCTATGTTACACGATACCAACTTAACCTGTTGTAGTAATGGCAACTTATAAAAGGGAACACCGAGTCAGTCCCTTTGCATTCCATATTACACACGTAATTCAGCACCCAACTGTAACGTATATATTTCAATAAAGTTTATACGATGTTCGATGCAGGAGATATTCTCGATTATATTACAGGCTTATTACTTAATAGTTATTATCATAAACATTGCACATCCTTATACGTAACATACAAGTACACGTATTTTATCGTTCTCTGTTTCAAAAGCTATCAATATTTGAATTACTGAATATAATAAAACTATCAGCAACGCGAAGACTCTCTCTTCTTCCCTCCGATCCAATATAAATGTATCATAATGAAAAGTCCAATAATCTCCAAATCAGGAATCACCCAAGAGTCCATTAGCACAAAGCAAAAGTCCCAGACATCCGGTGACACTAAACCAGAAGTTTGAGTCAATTCCAAGTGCAAGCAAATGTATTAACAAGAAGTTACATTATAAATGACGTGGCTGACAGTTTAACGAAACTTTTGGGCTGTCGGTCGCTCAGCCGTCTAAGAAAAGCAGCCTTTGCTAATCAATAACAAGAGACGCAAAGGGCTTTGGAGTTTCCTTCTAACGCTAACTAAACTCATGGTCTGATCCTTCATTCATCCCTTAATACAATCCCTCCCGCCACTAAAACTCCCCAGAAGCAAAAGATCCGACATTCGGAAAATTAATCTTAGCTCAACATTGAATCTCTCCTGTATACAAACATCCATATATGTATATCTTCCTCGAAGTACTTAACTAAGATAATGCTGTACAGTGCACACTAATGTAATACCCGTACGTTACTTCACTTAGAAGGAAACCCGTCACTGATGCGCCTAATGGTAAGGAACCCACCCGTTCAGTTAGCAGGATTCATTGAAGCATAGAAAGAGCCGATTACAATTCCATTGTGCGCAGCGACTCAATTCGCCCTTTTGTTAGCAACTCACCCTCTCCAGAAATCCATCTATTCCCATCTCTCTTTCTCTCGATTAACGTTTCACTGAATCACTACGACCAGTAATCGGTATTAACAATACAGAAGGACTTGTTGCTGGTTATTGATTAGCATTCGGTAAAAAGTATGTTTGATATCCTAAACCAAGAGTACCAGAAAATTACCTTTTCCTCCATTATACCAAGGATATATATATACATCTGTATGGTATACAGGGTAAGCAAATTAACGTATTTTAATAATACAACCACTGTATTGTATCGAGTGTACGATTACAGGTAATTTTGCAGAAAATATTGTTGCTACGATATACCGGAAGCGCGTAAAGGACTATACGTGAAACGAGAAACGGAGGAGTTTCCATGATGAACGCGACTTTACTGCGGTAACAGTCGGCTTATATATTTCTGGAGAATGCGTACGTGAGGAGCAGCCATGATATTCTGCTAGGCCACCTAGTGATATTATCTCACTTTTTCTTTATCTAGTATACTGGGTAGACACTCTTCCAAGATATTGCATCCGAGAAGATGGATTTCTATGATATTCTATTTCTCCGTCAAAAAGGCATCATTGTCCTATGATAAACAGTCAAGTACGTATTACGTTTCCAGCATCACGAAACTGCACGTACGTATCTCTGTGTTCTTCAGTCATAGAAAGTATTGTATCTTTATATTACGATATAATGTACACTCTTGGCTTCTAGTACCAGACGTAAATCTCAATGTCCTACGAGAATCCTTTTTTTCTTATTATTTTCTTATTACTTTGTATCATCACGTACAATGCTCGCCCCATCGTCAGTGTGCATGTACTTAAATTTTTTAGTATTTTATCATCCTCGTTACTTACCATTGCAAATATTTCCTCGATTCTTCATACTGTTATTTAGGATATTTATAATTATTCCTATTACAGGGGCAGTCACTTCTCTTTCTCTTGAGACGTATTTATATTATAGAGAGATATACTGTACACGTGTATACACGGGAACCATTATCAGATCGCAGAGGTATAATTTAACATCGAGGTAAGTTCTCATCAAGGCTAATAGTTGCCGTGCAAGCAACTCCCAAAGTAAACCGAAATTCCCAGGCGAAGCTGCCGCTGACACGACTATTGTTTAAGGCCTCAGCGTGCCCTGGCATATACCCACGTAAAATTACCGTGGGATGCTGACCAATTACTTGAGAACTCCTATCTTACTACATAAGACGAATTCTGCGCTATCTACAACTTCACGCGCTGCTATTTGCCGAACTAATCAAACCTATGGAGACTGTTCGAAAGGTAAGGACAATTCATTTGATGAGATCAACGAATCCTCTTCTAACATTGAACCATATAATTGATTTAAAGCAATTAACGTAATGAGTATATCGATCGAGACTAAGAGTCATCATTTAATCAGTATAAGCTATAAGCACCCACCTATTATCGTCCCACTAGATATAACCAGACTGATTTCATGAAATTCAAGATCGCAGACGCGGAGATGAATCTCTGCACGTATTTATCGATCGAAACGTTATCATCGCAAGAAAGGAGCAATAGAAATTTAACAATAACTACGCGTCTATCAGGCAGCAAGTATTCAATACGAAATCGATACTACAATAATATCACAAAGGGTCCAAAACGTTTTCAAATCATATTTCAAGGATTTTATCCATCAAGAAGCACGACTTTCCCAACCTCGCGTGTATTCAGTCGTCAAATCGTTGGATATGAAAAGATATACAAATAATAATACGTAACCCCAAGATATATCTAAATAAGGTGAAAAGAGATGGAAGGTTCATTCGACAAGACCTTTCAGGATTATTGAAAAGCTATCTAAGCCCAAAAATTGGTAGCATTGATACATTTTATTCTTTTTTTTTTCTTCTAAAACGACTTTTACTCCAGAGCAAAAGCAACCAGTAAGTCCTCCATAGTAATTTTCCTATGACTAAGCACACAGGCACTATTACCCTTCCATATCTTTAGTCGCCATCGATTGCACATGTCGCCCAGTTTAAATGAACGACGTTAAATAAGATTGTACCACAGCGACACGAAGCAAAAGCGTAACTGGGTCGGAAAGCCAGGTCCGAGTTATTAGCATTTATATGGACACCAGTCACCACGTCGTATGGAAAGTCCACTGATGCAAATTGCTTTTAATAAAATTCTATCGCGTTATACCTGCTTATCAATATATTCAACAACGTATTGCAGATGTACAATAGCAGATGGATGCCAGGAGTAATATGCCATGCATATCGCGAAATAATAACAAAATGGCAGACACGCCAGTCCCGTGTCAGATCCAATAATCGAGAGTGGGTATCGATACAATACTCGACACAAGAGGCGTTCAATAATATAAGAAACATCGGAAGAGGTTATTCGCATTGAAGAGGTTTGTCAGCCGCCTGAAATAGTCGATCTGGAAGCTGTCGATATCCAGATGGAAGACAAGTATCCTTTGCACGTGTCGCAGCATCCCTGATAGTACGACTGAATGGTTATATATGTACTGCAGTAGTACAGTACATGGAGAAGCTATCAGTACATCGCAGTTGTCCCGTGGAAGAGGTTCCAGAGTGAGGGGGTTACCTGGTGCAGTGTATATATCTATGTATATAGAAATTCAAGTTACCAGGTCAGTAATATATTTGAGTATGTCGCGAGTACAACTTTAGAGTTACACCAAACCCGAAATGGTGTTTCTCCCTTAGAAGCTTTAGCACCCTTAGACTGGTCTTACATCCCTTACTCGTAAAACACGTGTAACGTGCATACAACGTTGTAGAAATTATCAGGACTTGAACGTTGATACGTGTTGGTCAAACTATATTCGTCTTAACTGGGATAGGTGAAGTGTCTGATGGTAGCACCAGAATTACAGTTCTAGTACGTAATTGTACTTGTACGTACTGGTTTAATGGGATTTTGGGTATTTGGATCGTCTGCCTGGATACGTGCAAGTACCACTTTTACTAACCTCGTGTACTTATGTTTAATATTGTAAGAGGCTGTTGCTTGATATTCTATTGGATTGTATTGTAAGTGTAGTACGTATGCATACATACGTATATACTTTAGTTACTTGTTCGACACGACGTCATGCAGCGAAGCGCAAAGTTCTACGCTTTTCGCTCGAATATTCGATCGTTCACGGTTGGGCGGCCATCTTGCCTATCACGACGTGCCTTCTGCTACTGTGAATCCTTGCGAAAGAGAGAACCGCGAAAATCTGTTAGCGCGATCATGAAACTTGAGAATCATGCGAAAAGAGCCTCACGGGATCTTATTTGATATACAGGATATGTCCATGAATACTGAATAAAGGAAGTCTCTTGAATTTTTGGAATTAAGTCGTCAATTCGATTGCTCAATATCTTAGGCATCACGAATAGTTCGAGGTTTCTTTGAATTGTGGAATTTTCTAATTAGTATAGTTTCGTAGAAAGGAATTATTGTTTCATAGGAAACTTTACAGGCATATGAATATAGATGGGCAACAGATGTGTACATCCTTATACTAAATAAATGGCCAGAGCGACCCAACCTTAAAAGGGTCAATTAATTAATCCGCCAGGGATGAAACTTATGGGAGTCAATGGTAATTTGCAAATTTACCTGATGCTAAAACACGAACCCAAGAACGAATCTAACGGCATTGTCAGTTGACTTACCAGCAATGATTATCGTTGAGGAAATACTTTAATTAGGCGTAATGACGCCGTTAAGCGCCCATTGTAATCAAGCGGAATTTCGCGCCAACAATGTCTACCGGTATCTAAATATTTCCGCTCGTCAGACAAGCAATTAGCAATAAAAAAAAAAAAAAATCTATATAAAAAACAATACAGTTCGTTGTTGATTTTAAAAGATATTAAGCAATACCTCGAAAGAATAAAACAGCCTCTGCGTCATCGTTGCACTCGAAGATGCACCTTGCGGTGCAGTTTTACGTGATTACATTAAGTCCATTTTGCATGGCTCGACATAAACTGGAATCTGAGCTAATCCTACGTAGGCTTGAGAAATGGAAGTGCATGGGTATACGTTATGCTGTATAGTGTTTGCAGAGTATTACTATAACCTGGTACAGTATAGTATACAGTATACAGTATAAGCTAAATAGTCCAGTCCTTTTGCTGAAAGTGGAAGTTACGCTCCTTAGGAATATCAATTAATTCAATTTTCAATCGTAATGAATTTAGCCACAATGTACTCTGCAATCTATGCTCCACTGGCTTTTCAATCTATATACATTGAAGTATACTGTATTATACTATACGGGATGAGTCTCTCGATCAGCCAAGCATCCTGCGTGCCTGGATCTTCTTGCGATGCAATAAGCCCACGTAAGGCTGGCGGCTTAAGAGCCAATCGCCTTATCGATCTGAAATCCAAGTGCACTGTGCCGCTAAACACAGCTGCATCGAGAAGTCGAAAAATACTGTTAAAACGGAATAAATAGAACAGTCGAGTCTTCGTTAAAATGCAGCTGCATCTACCATTGGCGTTAATATTTTCACAAGGATATCAGCATTGTGCACGACGCTTTACGATGCCAGTGAGTTTCGACTAATTATTCAAGTACTTTGAGTTTCGAGTTTCACAGTTGTTCTCAGCTGGAATAACGAAGTTGCTTGTTTCAAGTATCTAAAACCACAGTGAGCCGTCAAGGAGATGGTAACGGCGGCTAACGAGATGATCATTAAAGTGAGATGAGATCATCGATCAAAATTTATAAAATCGCCTTGACCGAAATCTTTAAGGTCATTACCAGAAGCCAATTGGCAAAAGTACGGCTGAATGCGTCACGAGTGAGATTATGTACCAGGAGTTTCAAGCCTAGTGGAAAAATCCAATTTTCTCGGAGTTTCAAGCCAAACGGATTTGACTGTCGAAAAAATGTCTAAGTAACCCATCGAAGCCTGGTAGTTTTGGCAGAGTTTTTTTTTTTTCAGGGCTACGAAGGGACAGACAGGGTCAAGGCCGAAAGGGATCTTATAGATAGCTGACGTAGGCGTGGATTATCATACATGAAAGTCTGCTCGTACTATCCGACGGAGTCTCGTGATATTATCGCCTCGTAAGTCACGATTTAACGCCCCTGGGAAATTACCCAGGCACGTCGATGCCAATTTGCGCGGGAGCCAATGACTAACGTCCCCTACGTCATCCTGTTTCGTTACGTTATATCAGCCGACGGAAAGCAGACTTTTGCATCGATGGTATTCCGTGTCATTTTTCATTATGCATATTGAACGAGAATAACGAAGCGAAATAATTACGTGGTCTGGGCATGCACGGATTTTTATATAAAAGATTGGTCGAGTTATCGATAATTATTTTGCCGTTTTTTTTTTTTTTTATCGCTTTGGTACCATATCTTTATGCCAACATGCATACATCCACGCGTTCAGGGTAATCGGTGAGTTAACTCACGTGGAGAATATTCGTGCTTGTGCGAAACTCTTGTAAAACAGTCTCTCGTTAAATATGTAGTACGTCCGACTATACTTGTGTAGGAAGGGAATGAGGAAGGACTTCCGTGGCGGAAGTGCATCGCAAGAAGTTACACCAGGAATGACCTTTGACCGCGAGGGCAATGAATTATTTCTCAAGTTCTAAGCGTTACATGCAATTCCGTCCAAGTTCTCGTTTTTTCGCATAAATAAAGAATCCTCGATAAAACGCTTTCGCTTGAATCTTCGAGGCATAAGTTGGTTAGTGGTGGAAAAGCGGGTTAGATTTTTCCATGAAAAAAAATAAATAAAATAAATACTTAACCCTTTCGCTACTACGAGCGACTATAGTCGCTCTTCATAAAAAGCAATTGACATACGACAGGCGACTTCAGCTAGAGAACCCGCCCGTAGCGAAAGGGTTAATATATACGTGGGCGTATAAGGGATTAAATGTTTTCTGTAAATTGTCAAACCAGGGGCAATAGAGGATACCCACGAGAGTGAGGATATTTTGTCACGTATATTAAAAGTTATATCGACTTGGCGGACAGTAATTTTAGGTTAGGTTGACATCCGGGACGAGTTTACTGGGCATGCGTCGATCTCGGCGTTGACTCTGTCGTTACTGTCTTTGTTCGACGATAAAAGAAAAAGGTAATGTTTACGTAATAAACTAGCCAGTTTCGTGAGTATCCTTAGGGAATTTGACTGTTTCACGGGCATCCTGGAGACTAGCCAGAAGGTTCCAACAGCGAGAATATTCCCTGGAACGTCTCCTGCTTCGGGGCAAATCCTTGGGGTGTAATGACTTACCGACCCTGGACCCCCCCCCCACTATGTTCACGGCATTATGCAGCACGAGAACTCCATATCTGCTTTGACTAATAACGGTATTCGGTGTCAGACTATAGAGTATTTCAAAATGTCGTAAAGCAAGTACCACGAGTGAGAGGATTTAATTACGTGTCCACATACATATAATCAAGTGTATATGTATATAGATCAGATAGAGTGACGTCACAATCAAATTAAATTTGTGTATTTTTCCGAATGAAACGTGAATGTTTGCCGATCGACTGGAGTATCAAGAAATTGAATTTCACGTGGTAAAAATAATAATTGATTTGCCGATATTCCGATATAACGAGATTGCTCTTGTTAATATATATACGTATCGATTTCGCAGTCCTTTGTAATGACGATACTCTAGATTGACAACTCATATTACCTACGTTTGATTACGTTCACTGACACCTTTCACTTTATCGTTAGTGTCGGTTACTTCGAGTTTATGAGAAAAATTGTTTGCCCGACTATTTACAGATAAGTCGAGTAACAGAAACACATTAATAGAATTTACATGGAACTTTTTCGTTATTACGTGTAAACTCTCGTAAGACGTATTTTTGATGCGCCCACGATTTTTTATTTGCCACTGGGAAACTTTCTAATGGCCACCAGTCCTTGGGCCAAACGTCACCGCATCATAATTTAATACCAGCTCGAATATTCCAAAGAGTTTCTGTTTCCGTGTACCCGATAAAAGTTGTGCTGAAATTTTGGATTCTTTTTCTTCATTTTGAATTAAACTGCAATTCATTTAAATTAAAATTTGCACGTGGACGTTTGCTCAATTATTACGCGCGATAATGGGGCTTCCCCCTCTTGTCGAGACTTCTCCCCGGAAACGTGGCTGAAATACTTTTGAATCGACTCTCGCGAATTTTCAGACTTTTTTTTTTTATTCGCTTTATACTCTCCTGATTATTATACGAGAACCAGCAATCAATAACGATTGGATGAAATGTCGTGAACTTTGAGAAGCTCGGATAATTCTCCGAGAAAAAAAGTTCTCCACGCAATTTTTATCGCAATAAGGTGGAAACTTGTAAAAAATAAGGGAATAATAGAATTTTCCAAATATTTTACACGGAAATAACCACGTTACAAGGCGTCTCCGTTTTACAGTTCAGGAACGCAAGAAGCCTAACTTCTCCGAGGAAGCCAAAACGAGTCCAATGGGAATTCGCATTACCAACCTAGCGCCGAATAACAAAAAGGGAAAAATCCCAAAGGAATTTTTCACGGCCTGTAACAAATACGTATCCACGAAATCCCCACTGCGAAGCAACCAATTCCCCGAGACTCTCTCCAATAAGCAAACGACAAATCAGCAAAATCCCTTAAAAATAACCACCCCAAAAAAAAAAAAACCCCATCGCAGCATCCAAATTCTAAAGATCCCATATTCCTCCACTGGATCATCGATAATAAAACCAAAGCTTGCTTTTACTTATACCTATCTAATGGAGAGATCGAATAATGGGAATTCCAGGTACACAAAAGAATCGAGCCAGAAAATATAGTATCTCTAGTACCCCATCGTTCCTAAAGGTAAGTTTCTATGTTTTTCTCAGTCATAGTATTCCCCAATGGAAACGCGCATGCAGAAAGGGGTATAGCCAAGCACGAGAGAACACGATACTATACGATGGGGTTGAAAACGGTTTCGCCGTACCTGCAGGCACTTTTCACACTGGCAGGACTCTTCCTCGAATAGGAAGGAAGACGCTGGTGGAAGCAAGTAAGTAAGGTAGGTAGATAGGTATACGTAGTACACTGCAATGGTGGCAGAGAAAGAATGGAAAGCGCTCTATCCGCTAGAACGGCTCGTCGAGTCTTCTTTTATGACCCCGGGGCTACGGAATCTCTGCTACCACGGCGGCTGCAGCTAACAACCTTAAATTTAGCCGCTAACTTTTATGTGACGCGAAATTGCAAATGCATTGTGAATCGAGGATTCCTCTTATACGTATCCAAGAAAAGCCCCGTTTCCCACACGAGAGACTCTTATTAGATGGCAGCACCTGTATATATATATATATCTATAATCTGTTGGACCATAGCGATGCTGTAGAATGATATGCATATATATATGTATATGTATAATAACATACAAATACGCCAAACGTTATACAGGCCACTCGTAAAGACTTGAAGAAATTGCAAGGACAGCTGCCGGTGCATCGCGGTGCATTGTAAATGCAGTATGGCTCCCGGGGCAAAAAGTTATCCCGCTACGATACCGTCGTCCTGGGACCTAGAGAAGCATACGGACAGACTTTTCCTGCCATGGGATGTATTCAGCGACCTGAGGACACCACATATATTTATATATCTATAGTATATACATACTCCCCGAAGTGTATGTAGGATTATGCAGCCACGAAAAAAAAAAAAAGAAAGAAGAACCCTGCGGAGAGATCGACATTGCGATTGTACGGGCAATGCGATCCAAGTATGGTATAAGAGTGTCTGCTTTTTTTGCTGATAATGACCTGAAATTCTTATCAGTCTTATTTTTGGACTCGATACTGCATTTTAATTTTTTTTTTATCTAATATGAATCGAATATTGGATACCGTGGATTATTGGACATTGGAAAATTCTCTAAAGAGATAGGCATGGGTTTTCTTAAAACTGAATTGCTCTCAGGCGATAAATTCACCTCTGACCTTTTGGCTCTAATTACACGTTCAAAACCTATCGCTCTACGTATCTTTATCGTAGCTGAAATTAACGCCGTCGCCGTCGTCCAATTTCGACGCGGGACTTGAGATTTTTGAGCGCCGCGTGCTGCGAACGAGCCTAAGTTTCACGAAGGCCGCAACTGTTGCGTAATCGCAAGACGTCCGTCCATCCCCCCCTTTCTACATCACCATGTGCCAAAAGCGCGAATCGGTGCTTCACTACTTAATAAATAATTGAGGCCATACTTATAAATAATATTGCATAAAGATTTTACGCAGAAACCTTATACTTTATAGAACCAGGAATAATTACTCGATAAACCTATACTGAAAGTTGATCAGTACATAGATGTGTGTATGAGACTCGATTTGAATTCCGTTGGAGATTTTTGCAAAATTCGCAACTAGACGCACAATCTACGTTAATCCTCGAGAGGAGGATAATTTCAAGCAGTAACGATTCAAGTGAGCGAGTTTTATCTGCGTAGACCTTAATAAAGGATTTTGCAGAATTAATCTCAAATTCTCCTAATAGGTTTTAGCCACGCGTGCAATAACGCTAATTAGCTCGCTCTCTAACGTACGGGATTATACAGTGGGCATATCTCTGAAATCTCTCGGGCGATGCAAAGTTGCTCTGTGTCAAAGTAACCATACGGATTCGAGAAGCTGACAGAATTTCTGAAAGCGCCGTGTGTGTACATACGTCATAGAGATAAAGGCTATATAGGTATATCAAAACTAAGGAATATCAGCTAACCCATCTCTACTAATGACTAGAGAATCGTGGCAAGTTAGTAACTGATTGACAATTTACAGATATAATTAAATAATATTCTAGCCTGGCTTTACTAAACTAAATATTTATAAGGTATGTAATATCATTTTTAAAAAACCACAGTATCGACGCGTAATTAGATTTCAGAGTGTCGAGTGCGTGTATATATATATTTATAAAAGTTTAACGTTATGAGCGCAGGCCTATAACCGTCACGCGGACGAGCACGAAACCATGAGAAATATTTGAATTCACATAGGCGTAACCGTCGAGTGATGAATGTTTGGGCGCAGTGACCGCGTCTATTTCACTATGGAAAAGTAAAAGTACTTTCGCGGTCGAATTTGACGCGCTGTTACGAATATCAAAATACCAAGTGGAACGGTAGCGGATTTGAATTCCGATATATATTCCATTATATATTGGAGTTATAGTGAAGTATTCAATGCCAACGCGTATACCGTATATTATACAGCGTATAGGTACGTAGGTGAAACCATATATACGTATATATATTTTAAAGGCAACTTATACATCATTAAATATATTGCCTTCCTTTATGTAACATCTACACACATTTATTTTGTATCGCGTAACTGTACCTTCATACTTTGATTCATATTGTCGTGTATTTCATTATTCGTTCATCTCCAAGAATGTGTTTACAGCCGGATATTATTCCGAACATGTTTATAAATGTCGTTCAGTGAAACTTCATGTTGGGGGGTTGCGAAGTCAGGTGAATGGAAAAAAGAGAGTACCCGAGGAATGACAAGAGAGGATACGAGGACGAAAAAAGAAAAGAGCAAATTCACATGGAAGCTGAGACCATCATTGATTTTATCGATACAGCCAGGTGAGCCATTTAAGTAATACAATTAAATATGTCAATGAAAAGTTAAATCAAAGGATTCGAGCAGCGATTAAAATAATATTAATCGTGTTTACATTTAAAAGTATTTTAAAAGCATCGTGCCGCCGCATTTAAAGGAGTAAAGTGAATCTTACGCGTCGTAACGATCAGTCGCCGCCATGTTGAATGATAATTCCTTTAACGATACGAAATTAAAGCTATTCGTCAGTCATCCCTACGAAGCGAAATAAATAGCGCGAGGTAAAAGTGTGCCTTGTGACCCGCGAACGAACGCCTCAGGGTAGTTGAACTTCTATTCAACCCCCAAGCCGCTCAAGCTTTCATCCCTTCGTTTTCCCCCTGGTCTGTCTTCTCTGTCCTAGTAACACAGCTAGCGTCACCCCGTTTCCCCCTTTTCCCGCCAACCCACCAGCAGTTTCCTGCTCTTCCTCCACCTCGATCTCTTCGCCACCCTCTTCTCCAACCCACCCTAGTCCAAGCTGTCTCGCTCGAGTTGGGGATGAAAACCCGAAAGAGACGCAGCGAACTAAGTCCGACATGAAATCTCACGAAGGTCATTATGCAGGCATCATTATCACTCAGCAGCTTGTAGCAAGTGTCCAGGGCTCACTGGGAATCGTATAAACTTGACTTCCGGCAATTTAACCCTAGACTAAATCAAGTCCGTGAAATGAGGGTAGAATAGACGTGAAATAATGACAAAATATTTCAGATACTCTATAAATACTGACACAGGTGTTTGGTATATAAAAAAAAAATATTTTTCTAGTCCGTCATAACGTCATGAACTGGGTCGACAGCTTGGGTTAGGTAAACGTACATGGAAACAAGGGGTAGTAAAAGAGTTAGATGGACGAAGAGAAAGCGACAATCCCGAGGGCAGACAGTGGCAAGTTTTCTTGTCGAGGGGTGGTTACGAGGGGGTGGAATTGTACAAGTAGCATATATATATACGCGTCTACTCGTGTGTTCCCAGCAGATTTCTCATAGCATGGGAATGTCCTTTATATTGGCTTGGCGAGGGTTGACGCATTTGGGTTAAGGGCGTGACGTAAAGGGGGTGGCTGGGTTTATCGACAAGCTCGAAGATACCTTTGCGGGAGGAAATTAAAGGGAAGAAAATCACTTGGACATCTTGGATGGATAGGGATTGGGGGTAATGGTAGGTGGCGCCGGATTTACAACCCTTCGTTATTTTGTCTTCCTTTACTTCGCCAAAATGTCTATCGTGCATGGAGGGAGAGGGTTCGAGTAGAAAATAGCCTGGTCGATAAGAGGTAAAGCCATATTTCGCGATAAATGTATATGAAAATCCTAGACGGAAAGAGAGCAAATACACGAGGAGACTCTCATTCGTATTGGATGCTGATCCGCAGACTGTGATGGGGTTGCTCTTTTTGTTTTTCTTTCTATTTCTTTTAGAATATCTAGCCACCCTTTGGATAACGATCTACTGAAAATGGGATGAAGGGATAATCATAGACAAGAACATCCACTCACGTACTTACGTCTGTTTGCATATATATATATATAGTTCAATTTACATTCCAAACGAATGTCTTCTACAGACTCGGCGAATACTCCTCGATTCGTTTCGCAAAATTGACCTCCAGCGAATGGCTCGGGGCCAAATCAGTGTAGTGCATATTTCATAGGATTCCTAAAGTGCCGGTACACTCTCTCTCTCTCTCTCTCTTTTTTTTTGTTTTTTTCTCCAGAACAGCAAAACACATTACCATACTTGTTACATTAAGACTGCACTGATTTCAAGAACGTACTATGATGCAGGTAGAGTGCACTGTGCGAATTGTCGTGAAGTTTAATACTTTTAATATTTATTTGTCATAATTATCTGAGAAAATTGTATCAATACTTTCGTACGTTACTGTACGACTCTTGGTCATATATGAAAATCCCTTAGTCAGTCGTTAACGAATCGTAGGAAAAACTGAAATGGATATATTGACGTTTCGTTCAAGAGTTATTAGCGAAGGACTTCACTGACAATTCAACATATTCGACGGAGCGGAAGGATGAGCCTGGTGAGAGGCAAACGTAAAATGGAAGTAAAATTCGTGTAGAACGAGACGTGGCCGAAAGTGACGTGCTTGGGAAAGAATCTGGTTAAGAGAATTCCATGGATAATCACGCTTTAGGTGGATAATAGAATTCGAATTAAATTTCGATATCGAATGTCATTCTTCGAATAGAGAAGAACAATTTTTTAACCAAAAAATACTAGATGCTACTTGA
>JARPRG010000658.1:419040-431621 GCA_031001745.1 Hartigia nigra | reverse complement strand
CGGTTCTTCTCTAGATTGTAACGTCGACAATTGAAGACACTCGAATATAGGAAGAGTATAAGTGTGCTTACATCAGTATGGGATTCTCTGTATTCGACCTACTTGGCTATGTGCACATAAAACGATAAAATTCCCAAAATACGTTTTTTCCGTCTGTAACTTTATCCTTTATTATCAGATATTAAGTAGCTTGTTTACCTATTTTCCAAGAAAGCACGTATCCACTTATCGAGCATCACTTAGGATTATTGGAAATTGAGGGAATCGTAAAGCGTCCCTCTCGTATAAGGTAATTTCAAGTAAGGGTTTATGTCTATGGTGTTTTCATGGGTATTGCACCTGACGCCAGCAACGTACCGACCTACCAATAATAGTATCCAGGGTTACCAACGATGTAAAAAAAAAAAAAAGAAGAAATTTCTATCACTCAGAGAAACCCTTCATGTTTTTCTACCGAGACGGAATTTCATACTTTGTTCGAATCCACCTGATTTTTTTTCGTCCTTTCTTTCCTCTCCCTTCTCCCTCGCATCCTCTTATATTTATCATCGTCCCTTTTCTCATCCTTAGGAATATAATGGATCGTGCGTGAAAAGCTCGAGAGGCAATTTCTCGTAGGTGCATGAATACGAGCTTTTGGAGTAACGATAATGAAGAAACGCGATGTCCGGCTTCTTAGGGGATGAAAAAAAATCGTGAGATTCCAAGGGTTAGCCCATCTACTCTCTGGCTACAATATGTTTTCTTTTTTTTGTTTAGCTGATAATCCCCATTTTTCTCATGGTAGCCGTAAAGAGCAAATATTAAAGTGATCGAGCATAAAAAAAAGAGATTCCAAAGAGACGTCTACGTATAAGCCCCAAAACGATTTTGAAGATCATTTTAACAATCCGTGACAATTAGTAATGGGCAGGAAGTTGGTCCAGAGACAATAGGATTGAGTAATCATGAAAGTCAGATAATCGTATAATAATAACCCACTTCAAAATCTATAGCAACAGGCTAACCAGAGAATGCTCCAGGCTCAGAAGACTCCCAGCATCCCTTTGTTCATCCAGCATAAATCGTTCCCTTGCATCAAAAGCGAAATGAAATTCTTCGTTTCACTCCCCCTCCCCACACTGCCGCCCTTCGCCAACTCCCGTTGGATGCCATTCCCACGACTTTCCTCCCTTTCGCGCGAACGTCAAATCAGATTCCTCTTCCTTGCGACTCTTCAACGGGTCAATCTCCTGCCGCACCCCATGAACTCGTGCCAATCGATGGGAGTGCCAAGATTTTGCAGATACCCCGTTTCCAAGCTGACTCCTAATGGAACTCTATTTTAGGAATACCATGATTTCACCGTTTCCCAATGACTCCCTTGAATATATTTTTGGTCCAGCATCGCGAGAGTCAAGGTACCAGCATCGTCTGGACCATAAGGTATACCGATTATTTCCTAGTATTAAAGCCAGCTTCAGATTTCTATCCTGGACCAGGACGAGTTCAAATTCCGGCAGATGGGTCTATTTATTTCGCAACGGGTTCAATTTAGTGAATTCTCGCCAAGTAAGGCTGGTCTTTGTACCCGTTAAAGGTGAGCTCGTGCCAGAGTCGCCTGAGTTTCGCTGACGTAAAGCTGCCTAATTAAAAAGGGTTTAAAGGTAGTTGCTTCCGCGTCTTGACTCTCCCTGACCACTTAGCTGATCGCCAAGGGGATTTCTTTTCCATCGCATTTCTAAGGTGATTGACGTCGTTACCACTGATTGGGTCGACTGTTTAAGTGGCGCATATTCAAGTGGCTACTTAAATACCACCAACGCCACTGGAGTCAATCCATTGGTCCTGGTAGCGTTTGCATTCCTTGAATTTCATGGGAATACCAAGCTATTGCCTAATTCAAACAATCCATGTAACTCAGCTAATACCTAATGTCAAAGTGAAGCAGGACGATAGTAATCTCCATTCGAGCCTGATTATTCCATTAGAATCGATTTCTTTGATTAACAAGCTACCAATATAGTCATATAAATTCATGGAACCTTTTTCTTTGGGGGTTAGTACCTGCTTCGTTCGTGGCTACTAAATATCGTATAACCATAAGCATGTAATGCATGCTGTGATAAGAAGCCATTGCATTAAGATAATGGCTGAGCGTCGTTACCATCGAACACTAGTTAAAGGCGTACCCGCAGAGTACAACGAATATAACCACCCAGCGACTTAACTCCGAGCAGTCGGAAAAAGTACGTCACGTGAACTGCCGCTTATGCGGATCACGTATAAAACATAATTTATGAGTCTTTCTTCCAGGTAAGCCTGCGGCTGGTCGATCACACAGGAAATACATGCTTCGCCATGGCATCGGCAGTGGCAAGACGATAATGTTGACAAGGTAGCGACAGGATGCGTTCTAGTCGACTTCCTGTTCGCCCTCGCCCCAAACACTCAGACCCTAACCTGACCTGGTCTCTCACGAAATGACGCTTTACCAGTTTTAATTTTAGGTTAGACAAATCTTGTGTACTGTTTTTGTTTCTAAAATTTTCAATAAAAACTCTAAACTAGGAACGTAATATGAAACGTAGACGCTAGGCAGACAAATATTGCTAAATACAAGAAGATTAGCTTGCTATGATATTGTTTTATTACAGCAAGTGCATAAAGTTGAGCATCGGTAGTTCTCAATGTTTGTCGCAACAGGAATTTTCGGATCGAATTTTTACTTTGCATTTGCGTCGAGGCATTAAATAATGTGTTTTATATCATTTTCTGGTGGGCGGAAGGATGGGGGACTTCGTGCACGCATATGCACGTACTGTGCCGATGACTCACGTGTAGAGAGGGTCATCGAACCCCACACCCTTTTTCGTCGTGTCCTTGGCAACCTCGTGCAAACACCTGGTGCCTTTACAGCATCAAATAAATATAACTTCCGTTCGGATCCCCGTGGAAAAAAAAAAAAACCTTTGTTTTCCTGCAAGGATTTTCCGCCTGTCGATTTTCTATCAGGACTGTCGCGAATTCCCACGGGCGTCAGCGATGCATCGCCGACGCAGAAACTATGCAAGTAACCTTAATCGCACGGCTACTAAGAATAAATTGATAAATTATCTTTGCGAAAAATAGCGAATAATTTGTTTTTACCTACTTATCGTTTCGATGAATCTTCATTTACGTGTAGAATGTCTTCAATAGTATTATTATGATATACCATATATAATATTTCTTTCGAAAGCAATTAGCAAAAGCCGATTAATTAACGAAAGCAGAGGAAAAGTTACGATTTGCAAATTAAAAGTCAGCTGCACGAAAAACATTGCAGATTGATGATCATCGTACGATTCATCATACATAAGTTCCCCATGATGGTTGCACGGCTTAATTTTACAGATGCCAGATGCTTTTCGAGGCGTTGATGAATAATTTTTTGTTTTCAGAAAATAAATTACTTTATTACGAATGAACGAAGATATTCCATTTTGACGTGATAAATCATCGATTAATTATTCCTTTTCAGTGTCGCTCTACACCATCCTCCCACCACCACCATTCTCATCACCTTTTTCCCCACTCATTCACCACCGTTCATCCACTGCCGTGTCTCCTGCTCGTTTCCGCTCTCTTTCTCTCTTTCGCTCCAGCAGAGACCTCATTTGAACCTCGTACCAACTTTGAAGAAAATCTTTTCATCGATATTCGTATCGCGGTCCGATACCTGCCTATGCCAATTTCACAACTTTTCGCGAGTCTCGTTCGCCGGTAAACCAGATATGACAATCGAAAGCACTAAGAGATTCGCACTGCTGTACGAAAAACGTGTCGGACGTCAGAAAAATGTTAACGCGATCTGTCCGTATTATTATCAGTCTTCGTGAGAGCAGTCGACGAAGAACATAAGATATAATAGAAGATAAAGGAAAAGATGTTACTCCTTCAGAAAAAATGGAATAAAGAGAAAATCGAGCATTACCCAAAGTCACAGTGATAAAATTGAAAAGAGGCTTGTTAAATATCTTGGCAAAGAACAGCGCGATACGAAGCGCGAGTAATGTTGCGTAAAATAAACGAAAATGAAAAAAAGAAAGAAAAAAAATCTCTGTTTCACGCGTAATTATCTTTCCGGCATCATCCGAATGGGCAGATTGGATAAAGCGTTATTTAATTGTCTCTATACGACGAGGAAAAATTACGCTGACAATTGTCCAGCTTTACAAACGGCGAACGTGTCTCTTGCGAGAGTGTCATGAAATTCCACAGCAGCACGGATTTCTATGCTCCATATGCATATATATATATATATATATGCACGCGAATTCGTAAATACCAACTGCAGCTGTAGCAATGAAATTAGAAGCGTAATATCAGAAGTCGTCGTAATGCAATAAAGAGCATTTAGTTTATTAGCGGTGAGCGTGGTCAGGGTGCGGAGGAGTCGACACACAAACGCTGGGTAAACCACTGTAAACCACGACTGTTCCACGACTGGTTTTACCTACTAAACATATCCCCAGAATTTCGAACGAGCGTCTGGTCGTTCGTTACATGTCGAAAAGTCGACAGATTGGACTAGAAAACAAAAAAAAAAATACTATATAAATCGTTATAAGATGCATTGAAGCAGTCCCTATAAAACTATACGTAATTCTGTACAGTGTAAAAAGGTCACACCTGTATGGTGGACTTTGACAATGAAAAAAAAAAAAGCCAGAAAAATTCAATACAATATAAAATTAAGTACTTCCCGTATGACGTAAGTATATAGAGAATTACCGTTATGACGCGGATACCATTGGCAGTACACGAATTGCGCAATGCTTAGAAAGCGGATCTACCGAGTGACTTGTCCAATATGGAATCCCCATTAAACGGTGTGACCGCAGAAAACCTTTGACTTTCGATACCCGTGTAAAACGTGACTCGTCCTAAGGACACTCACGTGTCTAAATCGCTCTGTCGCCGAATGAATAATAGGAGCGAACCACGTAAACTTTATGGACCATTGTTTCGAAATGCTCCGCCGACTTTTTCAATCCACGTTTTATGCTTTCAATTTGTTACGTTTCCCTTTATGACGCGCAGTAATACGCTTTACAGCATGATCTAATTTTTTATTACAAGCGATAGTACGCAGTATAAAAATAAATATAGAAATACAAGAAAAAATGTACAAGAGCCAATTTCATGATGAATTTCAGGTAAATACAAAAATGACATTATTAAATAAATCATTTAATATCTTGGATTCGAAATTGATTTACGATTCAGAAAAATTCATTTTTTTTGACAAAGACTCACACGCAAACACTCACACTAATTAGGAAAGATACTAGTCTTAATTATTTTATAAAATGACGTTGGTCGTAAAGGTAAAAATCATAAGTTAAATTAAAAAAAAAAAAAAAGACAGAAAAAGGGGGAAAAAAAACTTTACTTGGACAGTTGGGCAATGCGTTAAGAGACAAACAAGCAGGTAAGTGATAATGAATGGCATGGAAGTTTAGGACAAAGAGCAGTACTTGAATTCGCCTTCATTATTTATCCCCTTTAAGAATATCTGTAGGGGAGGCGCTTGGCGCTTCGTTCAAGCGGCTATAGGAGACATCTTCAGAGGGTTGGTAAACCATTGCCAGTAGAACACTCGAACCAAATATATATATATATCCTCGACATCTTTCTTTTCTCTACACCCTTATGCAATACACTCAAGCTTTCGGAAAGTTTTTAAGTACACTTTTCGCAAAGAACTTTAGCGTCAGACGCAATTCCAAAGATTCGGTAATAGTTAATACTTGAGAAGGGGGCCATTATTACAGCAGTAATAATAACATCCTTTTGCTCCAGTATACAGCACAGTAGAACAGATGTAATTGACGTACAGTCTCTTCGTAATGTACGGTAAGGTACTGGATGGATATTTCGCGAGTATCATGTTATAAGGAAAATCCAAGACTAGGAGCAGATATCGCAAAAACGTTTTACGCGATTTTTCAGAGTGAAATAGATATGGGGAAATACGAGTAGCGTCTCGCCGATCTGCAGCATCAAAGAGTTTCGCTACTGGATATTTCAGAGGTAGTACACGATCTTGGGCAATTCTCTTTTTCTCTCTAGCTTTTTACTCGGTGGAAGAGCTCCTTCGTTTCTCACGGTAAACTTATCCCTAAGGTGGTCGAAACACAAAGAGTACCTTTCCTCAAACTATATTAATATTAAGCTACCGATGTTGGAAGTTTACGGAGGGATGATGTACGAAGACGTCATACACTGCACAGATATGAAAATATCTGCACAGTCTTGCCTGTCGACAAGGAGTCGTGCGAAGGTCCATAAATTTCACGTGGCAAAGTCACGAAACTCCTTTAATAAAGGGGACAGGTAGAGAGTTAAGTAAAAAAAAAAAAAAAGAAAGAACGAAAGAACGAATGATCTACCACCAACGGAAGTTTGGAACGACTTGAGAAAATGTTTAAAGTTAAATAAAAAAGAGCTTCTGAATTTCAAAAAAATATATCAGCATCACGCAATCTCCAAGGAAAAAACATATTCTCAAATATCGCGCGTTACCCCGCATACGATTCTAAAACGAAATGGCAAATTGAATGACTGCAATGGATAAAAGTTACGCCGTTTCGGTTCTTCCGCTTGATGTGCTTCGACCTCGAGATTCAGAAATGGCTGAAAACGAAAGAATGGTAATTCCCTTTCGTGTGCAGCAGACCGAGCCTCCCGTAAAACAGACTGAACGTGTGTTCACTACAGGTTATGATATCCAGCCAGTATCCATCAGTTATATTTCTATGAATATAAAGAAGAAGTCGCTATATATACATATGCCTTGATAAGAAACGTTTCGTTGATACCGCTATACTCAAATACCACCAGAGAGTGACACAGACATTAGTAGCAACCTATCGAAACGGTGATTCTACTTTGAGAAACTTTTTGACTTGCTCGCCCGTTATAACTTGGCCCGTGGCAAACTGGCCAAAGAAGCTTCTGACGCCATTTCTGGTGGTGAGAGAGTAATCTTCTAAAAGCTTCTTAGAAGCTGCTGGACTAAGGATCTCTTAATAACAAGGACGCCAACGGTTGTAACAACAACGCCAGTCCCATCAGCATTAACAGTCCATTTTTTTATTTTCCCTCTCCATAAATAACGTTATTGTAATACGACCAAATTTTCAATGAAACCTCTCGAGAAGACACTGACATTATATTATTCGATTTAAAACTAGCCGAACAATTATTACTTTGCCGAACTGTTCGTTAAACGAAACTGTAACTGTTATCGACATCAAAACAAGTCTTAAACGACGCTCTTACCGTTAAAAACGTTTTTGAAGGATCATTCGCTTTTTATTACCTTTCGAAGAGACGCGGATTCAGCAAGAAGGTAAAGTCATTCCTTCTGAAGGTACCTCGCGTACCTTTCATTAAGTTCACGTACCGTCCTTGAATGTACAGATTCGTTAAATGAATATTATTAAGCACAGCAGTTATTGTTACACGTACAACAACAACACCACGCAATTAAAATAGAGTGCAAACACTTCGATATCTCTTAAAAGTTTACGAACACGTTGAACGGATATCGTCACGCAATTATTATCCCCTTAGAACGACAGAGACAAAAATTCAAGAGGTTATAATTCGTTTCGCGCCACTCTGTATAAATAAGAAAACCAGGAATGCCACGACGCCATCGTGAGTTTATACGTCAAAAACATAAGTAGCACGCGATGCTCTTTTTATATTGACGAGATAGTGAAAACATTGCGAAAGAGAGATACCATGGTTATAATAGCAGTGTATGACATATTCCGAAAGTTATAAACGGCAAATATTCGTTCTCACGTTCTCACGTTTTAACATTTATTTATTATTAACAAGATCGACAAGGGAACTCGCACGCAAATGTTATTAGTCTCTTAACGTAACGTGTCATAAAACAAGAACGAAGGTAACGGCATGAAAAATGCAAGCTGGTTAGATCAATGATAAATGGTGGAAATTTGATTGTCAAGGAAGTATATCTCTTTCCTCTCGCGATCCCTTTGGCAAAAATAGTGGGAAAAAAAATAAATAAAGAACTTTCTTCCTCGAAGTCACGTACTTTCGGTTAGAAAGTTTTCCCCGTCATTTCTATCGCTACACAGTTCAAAACACTTTCGTGGCGTAACACGAGCGACACTGACCTTACATAAGATCCTGCTTTTTCTTCTTTTTTTTCTTCCATAAAAACAATTTCTGCAGTTTTCCTACCTCATACGTGTACGCCATGTCTCGTGACTCACGATTCGTGACGCTGCACTTTTCTCGTCTTTCAAATTGTCATCCATTCAATTCGTATACGAGGATTCAGTGCATGGCGTCCATAGACAGTTCAACTGACACAGAATATGTAAACCGGTTTTGAAAGGTAACTTTTATAAAGCGAATGTCTTAAACGGAAAAGAGATAAAGAGAAAAATATAGACAGAGAGAGAGAGCGAGAGTTATAAGAAGGCGAATGTTTTCTGCACGAAGATACTACAATGCAAGATGGCTTACGTTTTCATAAAGGACAGTATCGCACGTGAGTTCGTAGCAGGACAATATGTATACCTAACTATGATGTGCAATACATATCTACTCATTCAGTTACGTATGTTATACAGGAGGAATAGCATGTAAAACAGTAGCGCGTTACTCTTTACAGTATTCTATATAATGATTGCCAGTCTCTCCCAATGGACAAGGCCAATCATCTGTTTGAACTCAACCATGTAGAAAGCGTGGCGAACGGATTTGCTTCGAGCCACAAATTCCAAAGAGATTCGACATTGTTACCGAGGATCTGTTTCGTTGCTAGCAGCCAATCTGATTATTCTGTTGCGATGGACCATATGAAACGAGCTGTAGTTTTTACATGCTATTCTTACTGGAATTATCTGCTATGTATATAAAGGTAGGACAGACCCGTCGAAAGATATGACAAACGAACGATAGAAGAAGCGATAATATATTTTTGGAAATCGTTCGGATGGATCTAAATGGAAGAATTATTTTTGACTCAGCTCAGTGTATCGTTGCTGATTATTAATAAATCATTAGCTTTATCTCAATCTATCTTTGCGTCATTTACGTTATTTACTCATACATCTGATGTAGGAAGAATGATACCGTTCTTCAATAGTTATTATGAATTATGATATATTTTACAAGGAAAATACTGAGATTTCTTATAGATTTTATAGATAATACAAATTATCTTTTATCTTGACACCCGAAAGAGTTGCGTGCGATTACCTACGAATGTCGTCAGTCATCAATGAATATCTAATTAATGATAATACGCCTGACGTTTCTATGTGTAAAATCGGGATCAAGTATTTTCGTAATGCAATTCTACAAATATTAAATAACCAGTAATCGGAGCAATATTTATCCAACGTCAAATGTAGACACGTCAAACAACGTGAAATCAATACCGCATATATATTACGTACTTCGAAATATATTTGTAACGTAGAAAGGTATTTCTCCATTTTCGCGTTTTGTTAATCGTACTGAATATCACAGTTTTCAAATGACAAACGTGATAACGGAGACATTTCAAATTTATGAAATGACATCGAAATTCCACGAAATTGACTTTAGAAAACTCTTCCTGAAAACCAATTTATATTTGTTCAGAAAGAATTGTCTGCGTCCAACATTTAGACGTTTCCATATGTAATACACGTAGTGTTATATATATATATATATATGTTTTTAGCGTCACTGGATTTTCCTATATAACGGGAAAACATATCAAGCACTTTGTATAGATTTACGTTCTATTGAAAATAACAAGAATCTAGAGATACGGTCTTTCACAATTCGATCCACTAAACGTGCTCGAATTATGGAATTTTTAAAAGTGAACCGTTACACAGAAACGTTTACCGAAACTCCTTTTCGTGATAAACGAAACGAAAAGAAAAAAGAAATGCTAAAGAAATGTTTCTGATTGGTAAGATTCACGAACGATATAGTATACACAGCATTCTGCCTGCCTTTGAATTTCTTATATTGCGTTTAGCTATAGTTTGATCGATTAGGACGTAAGTTCTATTATTTCTGTGTAACAATCGTGGCATTGATGACCCATAAAAACCTGCACTTTGAAAAATGAAATATACGAAATATTAATAAATCGAGTGTCATAAAAATTGGCGCGTTTACCAATTTGCATCTAGAGTACAACTGCTGCATGGACATAGTTTTATCTGAACGTGCCTTTCTACTATCTGATTCCAAGCGTTGTTTTTCGAATTGATTTCAAAATGCCTGACACAAGAATCTTTATCAAAGAAACTCCAGTCGATAACGTTAGGCACGAAGAAAGCAACTAAAGGAATATTACCCTCTTGATAGAAAATAATGTTTGTTGTGACTGAATGTATAATACACGAAGTCCATGGTACATATCTCGAAACCTTCATTTCATTTAAAGTAAGCAAAGATTGCGCTCTGAATTTTTGAAACAACCAATACTAACGCACGTGGGTCACTTCCAGTCACGGTTCAAAAGATTTTGAAGCATTTCAACATCGTCCCCATAAATAAAATAAAGCCTGACATATATCACACCGTATACTACCTACCTCAGCCTATGTGTTATAGCCAAGATGGCAAAGGAAAACCATAAAGCAGAGGAAAATAGTCAAAGAACAAAAAAAATAGAAAATTCACAGTGCTTCGAATGATGACACCATATTCCCAAAATTCCTGCTCACGTATCGCATCCATTAATAATAAAGATAATATATATAAGAAAGTATCACTCACCCAAAACATGACGTTAAATCCAAAGATGACGTACTTGAGGCAGCAGCTTACTTCGCTGGTATCCCTTCTGTACTTCCGCACGGGCATGGCTGAGGCACATTCATCTATTTCTTGAATATTTCACATTAAAACAAACTCGCGCACGCACTAAACAGACACCAACAATATCACGACCGTTTTACAATGGAATCACAATAACGGCATAAATGAGCCAGCCGTTTTAAGTCTCGAATATTAGCATTAAGATAGGGTTTGTGTACACGAAGGGTGGAATAAATATTAACGGTTGATTTTGCTTGGCAGTAGTCGTCGGTCGATCAGCTGATCAAGATAAACCACTGTACTACGATTACGACTACTGCCATTGCACGTCACGGCGCACACTGCTAGTACCGGATCAACCACACCGCCAGAGAACCAGACTTTTCGCTTGCGCCCCACCAACTAGGCAACCATGTATTAGTGCGAAGCTTTCCTCTCCTGCTCTTCCCCTTATCCTTCTTTCCCTCCACACAACAAACCTCCGCCAACAACCTCCTCCAACCACTGCCAACCGACAGGGTCCCTCTGTATATACGCGCCGATCGACTCTCCTTCTCTACCACTCTGTATTCCCCACGATGTCCGTCCCCACTATTCTGGCTGTCTCATGCTACTGTCTCTATTGACCTTATACCTTTTACCATATATTTGTCTTTCTCTCTCTCCCTCTCCCTCTCTCGTTCCCGGTTACCCCGAACCTTCTGCGCTTCAACATGTGCGCCTACACTTCTGAAAAGGCAGCACAACGCGCAAGCCGAAGCGCAAAGAGTGCAACTACCTGCTGTCTCTCGATGCGCATGCACAGTTGCATTTGTGTATGCGGAAACTGCCTGTTTAACTAGATAGCTATAGATATCTCTATATCTACCTAAGTAGAGATGTATGTTATGTAGATATCCTGTACGTATCTTACTTACACCATATATTACTGGATCGCGTATTCCCTATATTTTCTATTGGTTGAACTATTGCCGAGTTGCGGAAAAGAGATGGACAGTGTTTGGCGATGCATGCAACAAGGAAACCTCTAGTCACATTGGAGTAAACGTTGCCACATTTTACCTATGCTCTATTCAAACTAAATTCGATGGAGGCAATGTAGTGATAGTAATTTCTAACATTGGGCATTAGCACAAACGAAGTATAGATTATCATACATACTACACTCATTTGGTGTTCTTGTCTCTCAACTCGGCAACAGCCCCCGTCCTCAATGCGCAGTCAGGTAGTATATGGTCTAAGGAGAGAGCTGGGTGGCGAGCGAGCACGATAGGTGAGTAGTTTCGATTTTCCCCGCTTAAGGGGGCAGCACCTCCTGGGCAGCACGTGCAGTGCTATCACTTGCGCAAACAGTGAACCCGTTCGACATGCCGTTCTTGTGCCGAGGTTTTGTTGATCTTGTTATCGCACGATGTCAATTCGTTATCGGCTCTAACTTTATCCGTATTGAGTGGGTTCGCTGCTTATCAAAGAAATGGTGCTACATGTACTGGCCAGGAAGAGCTGGCCCCTTAAGCGGGAAAACTTGGAACGACACGCTTTTCTTGATTTACTATATATTTCCAAAATCACGTTACTTTAATTTATAAGATAACCACTTGTGGACCACTTTGGAAGGAGAAACTACAATTACAGACATTTATAAATATATATTTTACAAGGCACATTGTAAATTCTTACAAGTATTCCAAGAATTCCATGCTTTACGATGAGCAATATAATGAGGAGGATTAGCCATTTCA
>JARPRG010000658.1:392009-417552 GCA_031001745.1 Hartigia nigra | reverse complement strand
TGAAATGGCTAATCCTCCTCATTATATTGCTCATCGTAAAGCATGGAATTCTTGGAATACTTGTAAGAATTTACAATCTGCCTTGTAAAATATATATTCGTAAATGTCTGTAATTGTACTTTATCCTTAGCAAATGTAATGGATGGCAAGAGACCAGCAGAAACTGCAATGGAAGATATCTTTATACGCCGCTTTATGAATGGAACGTGGCATGCACTGTTTGTAAGCGATATAATTATTAAGAGGCAGCATAATATTATTAGGATTGCTGGACTTGTACAGCGATCTTTGGCTCAGAGGAAGATGTACTTTCTAATAGGATATAGCGAAGAACTTCTTAGCTATTGGTTACAGTGTCCTGTTAAGTTGGAATTGCAAACGGTACCATCGAGACAGGATGTTATATATAAATACGTTTAAGTGATTATTGTACTATAGTTACAATGTAGAATATTAAATAAAATTTATTAAGATGTCAATGGTACTTAATAATCATTTTGAATTATGTTTATGAGCAATGAGAAGATTTAGCTGTAAAAATGATAGGAAGCGACGGTCATGAATGTTATATGCTCTATGATTTCGTTTAATTTTTTTGCGTTTCCCTAGAATTTGTTGGTAGCCCTGTATACCTCTATAATTTACTAGTTTAAAGGTACGAGACGTGTATTTTGTTCAAAGGTGTAGGTGAAAGAAAAATTTTAACAATAACGTTTTTATAAAATAAAATGGATTACAAAGAGGAACAAAATAATGAGATTGAAGCTCTCGAGTCGATATATTGTGGAGAATTAGAAAGTGAGTATAACTATTAATTTAGTTTTGTCATAACCTATATATTTTTATGCAAATGCACATTTCGCATTAGTGTAACACATGTTTCCATGTGTTTTTAATTTCAACTTTGCGCAATAAGTATTTCCAAACGTTTTTTAATTTTTTTTTTTACATACATTTTATAGACTCATAGTTGCGTTATTTTTCGGAAATATCACTTGATAATTATCATCCTCGAAAAGCAGCTTTAGTTTATAATGATATTCTAATGATTTAGCCTAGTTAAATAAATATGCCATTATTCTGTTGCAGTTTTAACAACAGAGCCATTCCATAAATTTGCAATACCAATAAAATCAGAGGAGTACGAACCAGAAACTAATAATGGTCTGGCTTGTAGATTGGAATTTATGTATACACCTAAATATCCTGATGAACCTCTAAATATATCCATAGAGGAGCAAGAGAATTTTGAAGATGGAGATGAAAAGAAATTAAAGGATCATCTGGCTGAACAAATTAATGAAAACTTAGGCATGGTTATGGTATTCACATTGGTTAGCGCTGCTCAGGAGTGGCTAAATGTCCAATGGGATAGAGTAAAATTACATAGAGAAGAGAAAGCTGCACGTAAATTAAGAGAAGAGGAAGAAGCAGAATTGGTAAACCTATTAGAATTATTCTATAAGTTTGCACATGTCGCGTGTACATACATCGTAGTTACGATATATCATTTTATTGCAGAAAAGATTCGAAGGCACAAGGGTTACAGTAGAAACGTTTTTAAGCTGGAAAGAAAAGTTTGATGACCAGATGGGTCACACGAAGAAGAGAGAAATAGCAGAAAAAGAAGGAAAGAAATTAACAGGGAGAGAACTCTTTATGACAGATAAAACATTGGATCAGTCAGATCTCAAATTTTTGGAGGATGGTATGTTTCGGTTATCTTCGTCTTACTCCTACAATAATCCTTCCACATCTTATATAATTTTAAACTTTAATAGGCGATGCTGTAAAAGTTGACGAGAGTTTATTTCAACACCTTGATGATCTGGACTTGGATGACGAAGACGATGAAGATGATATAGACTTTGATCCAAACAATCTCTCTGATGATAGTGCCTAATGGACACTAATATTAATTAAATTCCTGCGCGATCTGTGAATTGGACAAAATATTTGCATCGATCATGTGCAACAGTCGACGATTTTATATTGCAAATCATGCAGCAGATTCTTCAATAAAAACCTTCATATTAAAGCATAGCGCAGCGCTTTCGCTCGCAATAAAAATGCACATTGCTGCATCGGTAGTTAAAAATTCACGCTAGTTCAATCGAAAAGCCGATGAAGAATGAAAGAATGTGATCACGGTGTGCGTCTGAAGTGTTTTTATATCTCTGTGTACATAGCTAAGAATATTACGTTCATAAAGCTTTGTTTATCGAAATACACGATGTTCCGAAAAGTGGTGTATCCATTTGTTATAGTTCCAAACTGCATTAATATTCACCACGCAATTCACCATACAAAGCCAGCAGCCCTGAGACCATCGCAAAACGCTGTACCAATACAGTACCGAGAAGAAACGCAGTAGGAATTTTTTAAATAAATTAAACAAACCTCAGTAAATGATGTTCAATATTTATTTAGAATTTTAGCGACAAACATTCTAAACCACGAATTGCATTCAGTAACGTTTCGCGTACTTTCGTATGACTTACCAACGTGAGCAAGATCAGCTGAACTGTACTGCACTTGAAGGAGAACAGAAGAAAATGTGAAACACGTTTTATCGTGTCCAACGTGGCAGTAAATTCACGTCTATTCGATGTGTTCGGCGATTCCTTATTATTTCATTAGATAACAATAGGAAAGCTTTAATAGATATTTCAGTACAATTCGTGTTTTGATATCACTTTACTTACTACGGTACATGGATGCGCTTGACAATACGTACAAAAAATACTGCTGTTACAATACTCCAATCACAAACTGCCAATCTCTCTTGCAGTTTTCAAATAACATTTATAGAAAATAATACGATGCTCGTACTGTTCGCCTATTTCTATAAACAGGACACATTGATTAATCCTTTTTTCTAAAAGACATAGAGTCATTTTAAAACCATAGGAGATACTTTCGGAGAAATAATGCCAAATAATTCATTATGCTCTCTACGTACCTATATGCTTTCCTTTCATAAATAATATCATAATAAACATTGCCCAAATTTGTTACATTTATATACGTAAATACTCGATCTGTATGCACAACATTAATTACAAGGAACGCTGTGTGCAGTCCTATCAACGGACGAAGAAGAATGTAAATGAATTCAGATTTTGATAATGAAATTAATTAATCGTGTATCAAGGCAACAATCATATACCATTACGATTATCATTAAATGATATAACATATATATATATGATGGTGGGGCACCAGGCTCGCACGATTCAGTTCATTTCGATGAAATTATATAGGTAGTTTTTTAAATTAACAATAAATAAGTACAGTATCGATACGCAATCTCGATAACACTTAAATAGTAGTTAGATATTTATTCCTAAAGCATGGCCTAATCACTTTAATATTTTTTTCTTTTTTCTTTTTCAAAAATTGCAATTTTCACCTCACAAATTTGGTCTAATTTATGCGTGTGTGAGTGGTCATCTTGTCTTTAGACTCGCCAACACGTAATAATCTGTTGGGAGAAGAACACGGTTAGTGATAAGTTTAAATGATTGTTATATGTTGACGATCTGGCCAAAAAGGTTCATTGGTTTGCTTTCAATGAAATATATCATGTTTACAGAATAAATGTACTTTATATATGTAAAAGATCTTTTAGAAGCTTGTTTAAAAACGTTTTTTTTTTTGCCAGACCGCCATGACAATAAATTGTCGAGCTTGTTTCGCATTCGAAAGCGACAGACATTTCTAACGATTAAGATAAATAATTTCGACTCCTTCGTCGGATTCTCAAACATTACCCTGTTACATGCAAGACTCGTATTTATTAGTTAATTTGGCAACGACTGTCAGTAAATGATTTTTGAGAAATACACCCAAACTGTGTTAAACTTTAAAATAGTTTAATATACGTGCTACTCTAATTGAAAATTATTCTCTATGGATCATTTGGCATATACACATTATTGATAGCAGAGGCTTCTAATAAAATTATATATAAAAAAAAGAAAAAAAAAAAGAAAACAGTGATAAAAATAATTTATAATATTCATGAAAAATATTGCAAGTTATTTCGTGGCCGGGGTAAAGCATGCACGCAGTACCATGTACTTGGAGAGCTTAGGATTTTTTCAATTGGACCGATTAATTTTTGAATGTTAAAAATTTGCTTTCAGGATAGGATATAGTCTTTAGGATATTTTCATGGGTATAGCATAGACCTCCTTAGAAGGCATCCTCGCCATCGTTTTAATGACCTGAACAGTGGAAGCGCATTGAAATGTCCTGCTCTTGTAGAAATAGTAGACACCGCCAAAGCATCGTCTTAATTTGATATACCTGTGAACGCCAAACTTCCGCGCGCTTATGATAAATACGTTAATGTGTAAATAAATATGAGACAATGAAAATGTTATACGTTCAAAGTATTTGCTATTGCATGTGCTACTATCATTAACCTTCGGCCTATCTATTATAAATCTCAAGTAAACTCCATCAAATTAAATTGTTCTAAATGATCGAATCCATCTACTACGTACGGATAGACGATTTTGCACTGTGTAATACGTATTACTCCCGTTACTTACGAACCGCGAATAATCCTGATGTAAATTGGGAATACAGTCTCAACCGCGATCGTGCTTGCCAATCAATTTTTATGGCGACACTCCTATCGTTAAGAGTAAGGAATTATACTAGATTACCAGCCGGTGAATTTCGTTACAGGTGTTTCAAATCATGACGGATTTGTGTAGTGGTTCTGGAAAAAGATTAGTTAAAGCTTCAGCAAATTGACGATCATTTTATTCGTACACGGCGAACCTTGCAAGTAGCGTCCCGTTTGTACGAATTATGGGAATTAATAGTAGTATAAGTAATTATGTAATACGCTGAAGGAACAATGTTATCGGAGAACATTGGTAGCATGGAGCAGCGTGCGACGAAGAGGACATTCAATTGAAATAATGAAAATAATTATTACGTAAAGAATGAATTTTTAACGAAGCGATAACTTGGTAAGGAAAAATGTTAAAGAGCGGTAATGCTGTATATGTTCCACCATAGTATGTTTGTAATGCAATGACAATGCTACAACAGGAACTGATTGACGTGCAAAAGCGACTAACACGAAAGAAGAAGAAAAGGACATAGAGGACCTCTTGAACGCCATTACCAAATTAGGATCTAATGAATGATACAATTACTAATACTGCTGATCATTTAACTATAGATATAACGACAATAGCAACAAAAAAAAAAACGCGCTCATTTAACGTACCAACGTTCCACTAAACATAAGACTACAAGTTCTAATCATATCAAGGGAACAATACATTCAACTATGATTTTTACTTACTGTTCAGGAATAACACGAGGCTTGGCAGAATCGCCCGGCCAGTCGTAGAGGTTTGGCAGTGGACAGTCATAATTAGCGTCATACATCTTGCTCATGATGAAGTTCCTCTTGTCCTTTGGCTCCGGATACTCACTGGCTAAGCCATCTGTCGAGAGAGTCATTAATCAGGAAGTCAAGAGGATGGAGAAGCACTTGTATGAAACCGTGTCAATTGAATTCCGGCTGGAATTCGCATTATTTATTAAGCCAGAAGCAATTAACTTACTTTGTTTGTAAGCATAGTCAGCGATTCTGCAGGCGATGTCGATGGAGCATTCGCGAATAGTGCTCAGTGGTGGATAAACACTGCCGCGTTTGAGATCTTCTTCCGTGACGTGATCCGCGACAGCCTGGGCTGATATCAGAAAGAGTTCTTCCGTGATGTGATGGCAACCGGTACCAATAACACCTAACGCGATACCCGGGAAGATGTAGGCGTTATTTCCTTGTCCTGGGCTGTAGGTCTTTCCATTATAATGAACCTCGCCGAACGGGGAACCCGATGAGAAGATACATCTACCCTGAAGAGACACGATATGATGACATTAGAAGGAGATATTATTTCGATTAGCTTCAAGAGACAAAATTATCAAACATACGTCGGTATGATCGTATGCTTGCTGGGCAGTACATTCAGCTTTGCTGGTGGGATTACTTAAAGCAAAGATCAGAGGTCTCTCGTTGTTCTTTGCCATCTCCTTCAGAACCTCCGGAGTGAAAGCTCCTGCTGCCGCCGACGCTCCTGTGGGAATATTTTGATACTTTAGAAAGGAAATCACTGGCTAGCGAAGTATCAAGAGAGACTTACCAATGAGCACCGTAGGCTTTATTTCTTTGACGACATCGATAAGATTCTTCATGACTTTGTGATTCTTTGCGTACCAGACCTTGTGACCTTCTAGATGACCTTCCGGACGATCCTTTACAAGGAGACCATCGATATCCATCATCCAGATATTATCTCGTGCCTGTTGTTCGGTACAGCCATCAGCTTCCAATGCTTTAACACAGAGATCTGCTATCCCGATAGCAGCCTATTTTTAGAATAAAAAAATATTATATACAAAATATATAAACGAACGGTAATTGATATTATCTTTACAGAGCACATACTTCTCCAGCTCCCAAGAAGACAAACTTATTATCGGACATCTTTTTCTTAGTGATTCTCTTAGAAGCAAGAATACCTGCTACAGCAACAGCAGCAGTACCTTGAATATCATCATTAAAAGTGCAGTATTTGTCACGATACTTATCAAGAAAACGGAAAGCATTATGATTTCCAAAGTCTTCGAACTAGAAGCAAAAAGGTATAAAAATCATTATAAATCATATAAATGTCCACACAGCCCAACGACATCGACAAATCATCCCCAAGTAATAGAAGCTTCAATAAAAATCTTACTTGGATAAGAACGTTCTGTCCATACTTCTTGACACAGGCAGCCATGAACTCGTCGATAAGCTCGTCGTACTCGGCACCCTGACTCCTAGGCTTGTTCAAACCAATGTAATGTGGGTCGTTCCTGAGTGTCTCGTTGTTGGTGCCAACGTCAATAGTAATTGGTAAACACTGATGAGGCTTAATACCGGCTAGAGCAGTGTAAAGGGCCAGTTTCCCAACAGGAATTCCCATGCCGCAAGCTCCAAGATCCCCGAGACCCAAGATACGTTCACCATCCGTCACACAGATGGCACGTACAGCTTGTTCAGGCCTTGCAAGGGTGGGATAGGAAAATCCAAGGTAGAATGGTCGGTACTTTTTCAAGTTCACAGTGGATCTTTCGTGAGTACTAACCAATTGTTAAGGATTTCATAAATGTGGCCCTTGTCGTATATAGTAATAAAGAGACCGCGCGGCCTTCGATAGATGACGCCGAACTTCTGACATGCAAGTCCTACTGTTGGCGTGTAGACGATCGGCATCATTTGCTCGATGTTCTCGCTCAGCAGACGGAAGAACAACCGTTCGTTTCTTTCCTGCCGTCGAACAATCCAGTTACCTAACGATACGTATTCGCTTGCATTTCGCGCCTCGCATCGCGTTAACGTGTCGAAGGAGACTTTGTGTATTTTTTTGTCTTTTGCCAGACACGTGTTACCTGAAGTTCCACGAGGTAGAGATATCGATTCAGATCTTCCGTGTATTTCATGACGGATGCTTTGCAGAGAGCCAGCTGTTCGTCTTGCGTCTTAAATCTTGGTGGTTGAAGTCCGTGAATTCCAAGGGATATCCGTTCTTTCAACGTAAAGGCCAGACCCTGCAAGCGACAGTACATCAGGTATTGAAGCTCATTCAATTTGCATAAATTCATCAAATTATATCAGTGCATTAGACAGACCTTGTTCAGACGTGGGTCTCGGAGGTGACCAATACCCTTTACCATATTGATGGGAACTACGTCACCGGATATTTCATGAATTTCCCTCTGTTGAACGTCCTTGGCTGCAGGGTGTGTAGGGGGTAGCACCCGGGCCCAGGTCCCAGCTCCATTTCTGCTGCAGGATGGTCTGTGGACAACAAATTAATTTACTTTATTAAGCTTCGTTGAGGTGGTTATATTTGTCCTGCTGATGCTTGGATTATTAGATTGAATTATAATATAATAAATGTCACGAGATCCAATCGCAATGCTTCGTGTGTACAGTTTCACTTTTTCACTTTTTAAAAGTGAAGTTATACAAAACTTTATAAACTTTTTCTGTCTCGTTAACAGAAAAAGACGATACTGAGTATGCGATGAATATCGATTGGTTCCCATAGCAGGATATTCAGTATTTGTTTCATGCTTCACCGGATCATAGTCGTGTCGTGTCACTGTGTTTATGTAATAGACTCTGTTTTATAGTACAATGAATACAAAGGGCAAACATTTTTTCTTGTATACCCATAATTACTGCACTATAGTCTCTTTCAAGGAAACAGCATGAAAATAAGCAGAAGCTCTAAAACGAATAGATAATCAAGAAATGGTACTATCAGATAGTCGTAAGATTTTCCTTTATAAAACTTCGCCAATTGTGCAATAAAAAGATAACTATGACTCATGAGCAACGTCAGCAACCAACAGACTATCTTTCGGTAAGTTTACAAATGATGATTGGTAAGATTAACTAAAACATATCAGTGTTCATCGAGACTGTCGGACATCTTCATTATTTATTTACGTAACGGAACAACAAAATTTATTTGCAATTTTTAATTTCATTCGAACCAACGTATACGACTAATTCGTGGAAATGTTTTCATTCGTCATACCCGCGAATTCCTAGTAGCAAACGTACGCTACATACACGTGTGAGAATTTCACAGCACACACGGTTTCATCTAACAGATTACAACTGGTCCTCGTTGGTGGACATTACATTAATTCCCGGAACAGTCGAGTCAGTAAAAACCAGTACGAGCTACATGCCCGCATTGATAATTGCCGTCAATCAAATTCTATCCCATGCGATTATCATATACGCGATATTTAAGTACTGACAAAAATGAAAATGGCCAAAATCAGCAGAGTAAACCATATAATAAAAAAAAAAGTGCTATCAGCCGTAATTATAATTGTCGGTACAAAAAATGACCTCAAACGCATCTGTTGCATTAGACTACGCGTTCACACGTGATGATGATGATCTCGTATGAGAAATTTGACAAAGTTACATAACCGTACAAGTAGTACTGATTCAATAAATTGTATTAAAGCACATAACGGTATGCTTCTAATATCATATATAAACTCGTGACCCTAACCAGAGATTCGTGTGCCGATCGCCGTAGATCATTGAAAGATATACATTCCCAGTCTAATTAGTCATTCAACGTATTTTGATTAACTCGTTTAACTGTGTACTCGCTTGTTAAGGCATTAACCTTTCTTGTCGCGCCGGCATTCTCCTTACAACGGTTGATGAACCGATTTTATAATTACATTTACGAGACATCGAAAGTGCGCCAACTACAGTTGGTTGCCAATTTTGTCAGCATGCGCTCCAATATCACGAGATTCAAACGATTGAAAACTTGAATGTATCAATATTATAATCGCAGATGATTACCTATTATATGTCAGTATATCGATCCTCGTACAATAATAATATGGGCGTCCTTATCTGTTACAGAAAGATTGATAATTCAATGATTTAACCACGTCCCTTATCTCAAGGCCATTGTCAACTACATCACGATAGAATGACAATTTCATACAAGTTCAAGTTTGACATAATATACGATCATAATAAAAATATACGGCTTATTAAAAATCGCATTATCAGACAGCTACGTCTAGTAAAAATGGCTGCGCAAAGTGTGAAGACGAATAAAATCGCAAGTTAAACCCGGCTGACGTTCATTCTATTTTTATGCAGAGACCGATCGAGGCACAACATCGTTTCTCAGCCAGTTCCACATTTTTAAATCGCTATACCCCAACAGCGTTCGAGATCCGTGTCTTTGGTAATTCGCGAGTTTTTACAGTTTACGCAATGCAGTTGACGTTCGCCAGTGTGCGAAGGCAGGACAGTCTATTCTTACGTCGATGGCAAAACGCCAGTTACAATAAAAACGAAATAACAATAAATAGGTTAGGTTAGGTAGATGCCACGATACGAATTTTTCTTTAATTCCTTCAGCTTCTTACACGTGACAGACTTCGGACTCTGAAGTACACTTAGGGACATGAAAACGAAGACAGAGTAAAAAGATCTTTAAATGGAAGAAAAAGTGGTACCAACTGTTACGAGATGAAGCAAACTATGGCATGGGACCGTAGTGAAATCAAGGTTAATTCTTCAAGGATATTTTTTTTCTCGAGTTTTGCTTGAATTCGTGCATCGATTTTCAACGCTGCGGTTTAATTAAACCGGACGTGTTATGCTTCGATGGTCATCAGCATAGCGATTGACTGTCAAGGTTATGGTCACGGGTATCCCCTAATCGATATTAATGATTCTTGCTCCCCAGCTGATGATTACGAGGGCAGAATTATCATGCAGTGTGGATTAGCCTTGTTCATTACAATTTCCTCATTCCCTTTGGACGGTCTGATGAGTATGACGTATTATGGTATGGTATATATTGTCAAATGGCCTCCACCAGTCGTTCTATACGTGAGTGAGCTGTTGACTGTAAACATAATGATTACGGTATCATTTACGATGTATCATCAAAGTATTAATTATTACAAAATCATTATCAAACGTCGTATTACAAATATTCAAAATGCTTCGCTAAATATTTTTTTTAACCGTAACAGCCGCAAGTTATATTTGCATGTTTATTTACTGTGGCGATTAGAAGTAAATGTCAGCAATTAAAAATGCTTAATCAGTTGCCGACTATGTGCCGGTTTACTTGAGACTCAGTAACAGATTAACAGTTACCTGAATAGCAGGAAAAAGATAACTTAACTATCGCGAAGCTTATAGTGCTATCTGTTTTACATTTTTGATATGCATCTTATTATTGGATTTTTTTTTATGATTCTATCAGTTATTGGCCCTGAAAGGGATAAGTGTCTTATCGAACTTTCAATATCGGCTCTATTTTCCCACAGAGTGATAGAAGGTCTTATCAGGATTCTAGATGAGATATTCAAAGAGTAGTAGTCCGATCGTATCGATTGACACATGAGACATATTGATCCAACGATGTATCGGTGTCCGATGCAATTACTAGATATGTCAAAAACATACATTTTATGATAACGGATATCTGTACTTGGCAGAGAGATCTGCAGAGGACATTTCGTCATGTATTTGTTTAAGTATGACGAATTCATCAAATTGAATATTGTATAGAATTTTAGAGTAATTCTTTTAATCAAAATCAGTTATCAATTGATACTATATGTGATAACGTAGCACATGTACGATATATCAGGGATATAAATTTTAATTGAAACCAGAAGTACCTTGGAAAATTATTAATTTTTAGACTACGTACAAGGACAGTTGCTGCAATCGTAATAATCATTCGTGATTTACTCTTTATTAATAAATAGAATAAAACAAAAAAAAAATTCAATTAGTCGCGGGACCATATCTCTTTATACAATGGCGAATGTATTCGGGGACTTTTGTACATGTTTCGTGCAATCTTGATGATTGAAGATGTACACAAATTATCTTTGAGATCTATCAACTGATTAAAGTGTCTCACGACGTATTTATATGTTGATATTTATCAGATAACGTATTACGTATTACGTATTCAAGTTAACGAGCGCGGGCCTAATTCTCGGGTTATGTTCCAGTGATCGAATCAATATTGTTAGAGATCATGAGTAATATCTCCAAACGAAGAGTAGCCGTGGATAATCTTTACGTAACACGTAGCAGAGAACGGATTTGTCATATTAATAAAAGTAATCTACGTGCACGTCACGTTCGTTAATAGGAATCATTACAGAAGCATTATAAAGGAAGACATTACACAGTGGGTGGTCACTGAGAAAGTAATGAAAATGAAACAGAACGAATAAAATAATATTCTCACTACAAGCTACTATGAGAAGAGTACAGTATTCCAGCTGATCAAGTCAGATATTCAATAAATACAGGCAAATTTTGACAGCATATTTTTGTAACGTCAAGCATTCAGAAAAGCCCTCAAAGGAAAGAAGAAGGGCTTGACGAGAGAAAGAGGAGAGTAGGCAAAAATGTTGGAGGATAGGTTGTCCTAGGTTCTCGAGGGTATCAAGTTAGAATGACAGAAATGCCAAAATGGATCTTCAGTTTGGCACTGTCCCACGAAACTGTGGCTCAGGTTGGCCTCGTATCGATCGGGGTCTCCGCGTTCCTATTTCGAGCCCTGCATTGCGGCAATACGAGGTTACGTTACGTTACGTTACGTGAGTTTCCATGCAGCAACGTTGGAATTCGAAATTCGCAAACGAATCTAAACGAAATCTATGATTTAGATTCAAGCTATATATACTCTATATATAGTATCAATATAAATTTCGACTTACAATACAGATCTCTGTAGAAAGAACATCTCGCTGACAGACTAGCAGCTCGCACCGAACACTTCCCTCCCACTAGTGAATTTGCGCGCGACTGCGCGATTTGACGTCTTTTCGTCTGACTTCTGGAGTACTCGGCCACCACGCCGCCGCCTTCTTCTTTTCGAACTCGTTTGCCCACCTGGTTGTCAGTCTGTCTGACTGAAACGTTACTCACTATCCTACTCCGTACTCGAGTAGGGTCCACTGTGCGTGTGGGAAGAATCGAGGAAGTGCCGAGCATGCTTTGAGCTCGAACGTACCGAGAATACACGAGAATAGTCGAACATTGCCGAGGGGGCGCCACGTCCTTGTACCTTCACTTTGATTTGCGGCAGGTGTGAATTATATTGCGAATATGCTTATAAAGAACTTATAGGCATATGTATACGTATACGTAATTCGTATCGTAATTATTTAAGGCTTTTTTGTTAATTATATGTACTTTGCGATTAACTATTTCTTTTATTTAGTGCAAATATTGAGTTACTTTTTCGGTTTGAATAACGAACGGTTTCGAAAGCTATAGGTGAGGGCGTTGTAAGTTTGAATCGAGAGGTTCTGGGTAATTTGGCAGTTGAATTGTTGAGGCTTATAGGTTCTTCGTGTTTGATTGATTAATTTATGGAGATTAGATTTCTTTGTGATTATTCAAGTGCTGGGATATTTGATGCATCGACAGCTGCTGTATTGCTGTGATTGGATTAAGGTAAATTGTTTCTGTAATCTGTATTGCATCTATTTATATGAATTCTAATTGATCGATCGTGACATTACGTGTACATGTTTTACTGATTCTTTTTGTTCTTTCGCTTAATTTGCTCAATAAATTGGTGGAATCGTCGAAAATCGAGGCTCGGGACAATTCGTAAATTTCGTGTTCAGTGGGAATGTCAATTTTTGTATTAGGTCAGAGAAAGGATTGAATTGTCGTGAAATTATATTGTTCGTACATTTTTCATGCATCGCCTAGAGCAGCCATTCGTGCGATCTAATACGAAAATTGTCGTTGCAGATATTCTGCATTATTTTCTTTTATATCTTTCCTTTTTTTTCTTTAAATTGCTTAACGAACATTTCTGTTTGCTTGCATACAGACTACAGTGGTTCCTGTGCGTCATTGGTTTTTGCGGAAGGAAAAAAAGCAGATGGGATTTCTGAATTCGTACGGTTAGTTTTATTAGTATTTTAATGATGATTGTGTATTACATTTGAGTAACTTATGAGATGATTAGGCAAGAGCCTCAAAACTGAATAAGAAAATACATCCGCGAAAAGCGGATATCGCAGTTCGTGAATCGATCAAGAAATCTAATTGTTCGCGTCACGACTGCGATGCTTTCAGATACTTTTAACTGCGAGGAAAGTCTAGGGCGTCCCAGATGCAACTTTGAAAACTTAAAGGCGCCATTAAAACATGGTAGAGCGATTAAGTTTTCAGGGCTCAGGAACTTGCTACTGGGTCGCCTCCTAATGCTTTACTCGGCTATTCGTACGAGGCAATCGGAAAGTAATAAACGGGCATAGCTCACACGTCGGAACTGGAATTGCCTGATGTTTGTCATTTATCAGAAATCGCTCATAAAGAGTGTTGCGATAAATTCTTACTCGCCAGAGAATGGAAACGGCTATCAGCGAGAAACATTTCTCTTGGTAAAAACGGTAGCACGCTAAACTTTAGCAAACTCCTTTCCTGTTCCTTCTGTTCTTGTGCCTTTTACGACTTTCTGATGGCAACGTTAATGCATGAGTTATAGCTGGTACGGAATGAGAGTATGACAATTCGTTAGTGATAGCAGTTCGATCGAAATAAATGTAATAGTATTTACAATGTGATAGATATACATAGGTATTTCGCATAGTGCTAATTTAGGTATATAACTTAACAGTATAGTATTTTCTTCCTTCTCTTTTTATATTAATAACATATAAATAGCCGTAAACGGTAGTGGTCACGGATCACACGTATAAATCTTTTTGTCTCATTCATTCTGTACAGGCATTCGCACACGCATCTTATGTACTAGGAGAAATCACTCGATTCGTCTTATAAATCGACTATTCATTTAGGGTAAGTTATCAACGAATTATAAACCTATTAAAAAATATTCACAATGGTCTAACGTACACGATAATAGGTATAGCTATTTATATTTTCATAGAGACACCATTTGATATTGAGTTCGTAATCGCCGTCTTTTTTCTTTTTGTTTTTTTTTTTTATTAATACAATTTCACTATGTACCTTTAGTGGAGAATTTTTACACGTTTCTTTTTCTTTTTAAAATGACTCGTTCTCTTCGACGTGGGTAGCATCGCGTCACGTCTGTAATTTTTATTATCTGTATCTTCGATGTTCAGGATATTACTAAGTAACATCGCTGATTAATTTTTAAAAATTAATTTTTTTTATATATTTAAAATGAGTCACGTCTCGCGAAAGTAGAAACGTAATTTATCCTTCAGTGCTAAACGATGCGTTCCTCATGAAAAATTGGTTACTTCGATCTTTAGATTTACGTGAAGCAACGTGAAGTTTCAAGAGTGTGCAAGAGAGACTTTTTTTCACTAAAAACTTTCGTTCAACGAAAGATCGTGTAACGCTATTTTTTTTATTTACTAATGAATTCGTCGAATAATGAAGAGAATCAATAATGGCGGTTATTTAATTTGAAATGGTACCATTCGTTCTACCGATATTTTAAGTAGGTAGCGATTTGAGGTGTCAATTAATATCCATTTTGAAAAAGCAAATATTTTTCTAGCCTTCGTGCCTCGTGTCTACGAATCGGCAGATGGTCTTCGCTTCGATGAAGGACTTTTAAAACGGGAATGATGGATGTCTGAAAAGGATCAGGCTTCCACGTTATAATTGTCTTATTTTCAAGGGAATTTTAATGGCTGCGTTCACTCGTAACAGCTGTAATTTATGACTCTTGTTGGACTTGAATTTTCCAGAGAATTTCTGAGAAGCTTCCGGGGCTGGCAGAGACAAAAAGCCATTTCAGACGGTGGCCGTAAGCCAAAAAGGTGCCGCGACTTGTGTTCTCAACGTCGCCATCTTTCTTCTGGATGACTTATTAAATTCGATATCGGCAGGAAAGTAAAGTGCGCGACGACAACGTCTACCATTGCAAATAGAAAGAAGTGTTCAATCGTTTCATATTTTTTCTTTAGTTCAATAGCGAGTATGCAATTCCTTTTAAGAAATATGAAAACTATCATGACACTGTGAGATATTCTGAGGTCATCAATTAATAATGAAAATCAATATAACAAATAGTTTCAAGCGTTGATCCAAGTCAGCTTACCTTTAACGTATAACTTCTTTTTTTTTTTAATTAAATTATTACTTCTCGATTGGCACACATATATTTCTTACACTCAGCGTTAAGTTTTATCAGCATAATAAGTCTTGACGTTTGAATTATTGATTCTCGTACGTTCGATAAAAACAAAAACATCACAGTCCTGTAGACGTTAATTATCACGAGTAATTAGCTAGTTTAAGAATTCCATTGATTTTATCTTTTTCTCTTTTTTTGCAACGTGTCCTCTTCCTCGGCTTGACATAAAACACACGTCTCCATCAATCGCTATTACAAAGAAATTTCCTAAGATCGATGACCGATAGAATGAAAATGAATTTACAAGATTTTCAGCGATGATAACATGAAAATATCAATGGGAAATATTCCTTTGACAATTCCATCGAGGAAGATAGAGTTAGGAGGCTCTACGCTATATACGATTCAACGACTTAAAGTGGCTGCTTCGAATGATTTCAGATGATGCCGTCGACAAAGTTCCTAGCGAATCGAGCCAGACCACTTGAAGCCATGCTGTTCCTGCAGCATCCACCTTCCACTTGAAAAGCTAGCCGAGCAAAAGGCAAATGGCGACCAGTAGAAGAATCTGGGAAGCTGAAACAAAAGAAGGAAAAAAAATCCATACTCGTATATCACATGGTGCATACACGTGTGTCTTATCTAATGGTAAATATTTGTCTATAAAATAACGAGCTGCCATTAGACCCCACCATCATGTACGGCAGATTCGCCATGACAGTTTGCCATTGACATTAACGCTTCTGACGTATTTTGGCCTTCACATTCGTTAAATAGATGCCGTAAAGTTAACATATGGTACATGAGTAAAAGTTGGAATATCAAATTAAATAGGCCTCGTTATTGTATGAAAATTTATCTTGAACTTCCAAATGTATTTTAATCTCAGATATCGTTTGATAACTGCAGATCATTTACTTTGTCAGTGTTCTATGCCGAAATCTAGTGCTTGCAAAGGGGGTGATCTCTTATTAGACACCACCCTCGGGAAGTTCAGAATAGTGCAGAATCGATATAGAGTAAGGCCGAGTGTGACGTGATCTCGTATCAGTGTCAATGTCGTAGCTTATACTGTTTGCTATAATAGTCATGATTCGCGATAATAATTTTACTTCAATCGCTTCGATCATTTTAGCCAAACTCTCTTGACAGATATTATTTTACAAGCGCAATTAACGAAATCATCATGGGGAACTTCTAAGTTTAAAGTACTCGAAGTAAGCTTGTATAATATATTGATCTTTGACTTTATTTTCGTGTTACGATAATATTCTAGAAACTTACGATTAATATCTAGAATATATTGATCAAATTCTCGAATAACTTTTGCAGTGTGTTTTCCAACTAGTCAAATTGATAACTCAAGCAGCCTAGATTAGTTTCGGTATTGTCGTATAATTCTCTGTCAAATTTGACGCCGTGAAGTTGAGAACTTGACGTCATTCTAATGACTGGTGATTTTCATTGTAGTCGTGTGGCTTTATAATCTTAAGATACGATAAAGCTACTGGTTTTTAACGGATTCCGACACGTGTCCCTCGTAGTATAATTAATTGGCAATTACAAAGTCATTAACATCCATTTACTGATAATAACAACGTGTGAGCGTGACTCTATTATTTTCACAGGATTTGATTAACGATGCTCTGTGAAAATACGGGTAATCGGAAATTTGTTATTTGTATTAAGTTACATCAGGATCAATGGTATTTATCTGAACAGACTATAGGAATGTGACAATTGATCCATTTGTATCACTGAATCTTTATGCAATTACTGTATTTGTTCGTTATGCCATCTTACGTATCACCGATCGTTGAACTGTTAATTATGACAGATATAAGTTACACAATACAATTGAACCGGCCAGTTTAAATCATTGAAAATCATTGCTTGTTTATTAATTTGATGCTAGGCTTGGTAGTTGAATTTAGTAGGGAAAACAAGTAAACACGTGTAACAAACGGAACAACAATATTGGTATAATTTATTGACAGTATTATATATTCAGTATCATTTCTCCTGCAGATTGTGAATTATCCAATTCATGATTAATGTTGTATTATTAATAGGACATGTGTAATTTTGGTTAGTACATGATCGTTAATTGGAAAACACCTAACGTTGTAATTTTGCGTAATTCAGTCGGTGAAAAATACGTGAATATTTTTTGCAATTTAATACTATGAATATTAATAGTCACGATTCCTGTATTATTGACTTTTATTGGCTTTACAAATAACGAGCATACAGAGAAATATTCGAAATGTCAATTTCACTATTGACTTTGAGTTTTAAGAAAATTTCTGTAGAGAAGAAAATTAAGCGTCGCAGAGAGTCGAGAGCAAATAGAACGGTATTTGCTTTTTAGAAAGAAAAAAAAAAAAAGAAAATACACGGTAGAGATGTACTTTTTCTTATTGCCATTTGATAGACATTCGACTTTTATGAACTTTTTCAAAAGTAAACTATATAATTACGTTGGATCGAAGCTACGGGGGTTATGCAGTGCATATAGATCGTAGAAACTGTTCGGAACTCTACAGAAAATTTAAGCACGATGTATTATGTATTTTTTAAACTCAAACTATACATTTCGTTTGATATTTTAACGAGTTTCGCGCGCAGTTTCATGACTCGTGTCCCGTGGCTATAGCGAGTGTGTTTGCGCAACAGATTTATTTCAGTACTCGTCTACGTTCAATGTGCTATTTCTTACGACTATTTTTCTTTCTTTCTTCGTGGATCATCGACACTCGCCATTGCGCTTATTGTACACTGGGCGACAGTCATCCCTATAGTCTGACTGTAATCAAATGATTAGGAGTCACAAGTTTTCTAATGACAAATTTATTCAAAGACGTCGTCGTGTCTCTTGTGCGTGGAAAAAAAGGGAGTGGATACTGCAGACTTCTAAAATCTGCTGATGAATGACTAATTTGTTTTTTATAGAAGCAACGTCGTCGTTTCCCACGTTTATATTTGCAACGGACGAGCAACAACCTCTTACGGGATCGTCCGTGTAAACTTGTTGTCGCGTCATCGAGATACTTTGATGAAAAATATGTGTTTTTTTTTTGGCAAGATAAGAATTTTCATGTATTTTCCATAGTTTGTTCTAGGCCGAAGCTTTGTTTGTGGAATTTTTGTTGTTATTGACAAATATAATTATAGATCAGATATAAGAATTGCAAGGTAAGCATATCAAGTGTGACGTATAGAGCTGTGATTCTTTGTGGTAATATTGATACGTCATATGTAACGATTGGGCAATACGTTGGATCTATATTAAATTCTCGTGGCGAAACTGCTATCGTTTATCGATAGCTGAATAGACTATGGTACAAAAGATTGTAGGAGAAAAATCTTCTGAATTCGGGTCATCCGATATCCCTGGAACATTGAGATAGAAGCAGTAACTGTCCCATTGAACGGGATTTAATCGAGGGATGGTGGAAGGTACGATTTGATCGACTTATTTGATACGAACGAAGAATCACGTAAGATGCTTGTAACTTTATTGCAATTCGTGATTCGAGACGAAAGGGTTAGGTTCTTAGTCCTTTGAGACTATTTTATCGATAGAAATAACAAGTAATCGAATAGCAGTGTTTTCATTGGCTTTTATGTCAGTATGGGGTATTCACGTGACGTTTTGCACGTTCTGGACCGGTGATGCTGTGCGAATCTGCACGTAGTCTTTTCGCTAAGATATTACATCCCCACTCTGCCGCATTCTCACGCAATACCTTCACTCGTAATTAAGATTCAATCTCTTACCCGTCCACGTCGATGAATTGTTCAATGGCGTCTTCACTGTGTAATTGTCCTCCTCGTCCAGAAAGACGTAACTTGCATTAAAACCAGTTCCGTCTAGTCTGTCGTTACTTTTGAAAGTCACTCGAAAGAACTTCCGGTCGCTCTCCACGTCGAACTCCTTGAGTTGTCCACAGTGTCGAGAGTACTTCCGGTCTTTGCCCATGTAATTCGAAAATTCAACAAAATCGCTAGCCGACACTGCTTCGCATCTGTAAATTTAATAGGATACAAATTAAATAAAATCCTCCAATAAAATAGTATTACAATTATTCTTTTCTTTTCTTTTCTTTTCTTTTTCCTCAATGCTACTCATATATACATTACAAGTTTCCAATAATCTTTTCCACGTTCCAGAAACATCGTGAAAACTAATTTCACCTGTTTACCATACCGAGGGAAACTAATTTTTATATTTTCTGACAATTCAGATCCATATCCTGTGACATCCTCTACCTCCATCCATTCCATAAGGATCAGCAATAGATTTTGAAAATTCATCGACGAGTTCGTTCATAAGAATTCATCGTGAGCGGCGGAATTCGACACTCGGTAACTTCGAATCTTGATAGCGAATCGGCGGAAATCGGAAAAAGCCATCATCGCGGTCATTCGCCTCTGAAAGCTGTATCCTGGAAATCTGCAGGATTTTTCCCTACCAGGTAAGTATTATAAGGATGACTGTGTTCTCGGCAAGTCATACATTTACTTTCATGGCCCTCGAGTGGCAGTTTCATAAGTAATCCAATCTTGGCTATTCCGTACATAACTTTCATGCCATACGTACATATACGTGCAGTTCAAACGTGCTGTACCTTTACTTAACCGGTAATCACGTCGCACCTGAATCACCCTGTATCTTGGATGCTATAGTACCACTTCCTAGCTTTTCATTTTATTAATATATCATTCCACACATAGTTTTACTATACGTTTCTTGGGACCTTACCTACAGCATGCGTGTACTGTGCTGCAAGTAATGCAGCAAGATGCACAGTGCACATTCTAAAAATTGCGTATTTTTTCTGTGTTATGTTTCATAGCAAAATTTAGACCTTTCAGTCGATATTCAGACAATATGACCTGAAGTTCTGGGGGCTGTAAATTTTCAATACCGTATATACTGTATATCGGGTTCGAGCTACCCACGCATATGTTCCATTGTTATTTTGCGTGAGCTACAGGCATTATATGGATTTGGAAAATAATAGACGCTGTATATCGATCAATCAAAAGATATATGTAGAATTTATGGGAATTATTGAATATCCAATTTCGTGCTACTGAATTATTTTTTATGTATACGTTTCACTTTCCTTTTTTTTTTGCTATAAAGTCATTCAAGCAAGTAGAAGCGATCAATCTTTTATAGAATTTCGACAATTCTCTTGCTTTGCCATTCTATTAAACAATCAGATATTTCTAGTCCTGAAGAAATGCTTGAGACCCAAATTCTCATAGTGTCACGTCACAGAGAACTCTGACGCCTTTATCTACGTAACGTAAAGGGTGAGATAATCGATTTATGCTCGACTAAAGTCATTTCGACCTTCTGTCACTGGGAGAAGCGATGCATGACGTTGTGCTATCAATTATTCAATATACATTCTCCCCAACCTGTTTCACTATAGATACAAATGTCGGTACAACACGTAAAAGATGAAAAAGCAGAATACAATAGCCATGACGAAATCAGAAGATGAATTAATTAGTAATCTGAAAAACAATAGAGGATCCAGAAAAATTGCAAGGCTGCAAACTTAATAAGCTTCAATATAATAGCGCAAGTGTTAGCTGTGCCTTCTTTATCTTAAATTCATCATCACTTTGAAGCGCGTCTCTAGAGATTCGAATTATCTTCGTTACTGCTGCGACCTTCAAAAGGGAGAAATTGTAAGATGCCTTCCGATTACCCACCCACGTCAACCCTCTTCGACGTCACTCCACTTCCGTTTAATCGATTTATCAGTAAGCCACTAGGGCTTCGACTTGATTTTCTCCTCTCGTACATCAGGAAATTCCAGGTTTATACAGGTCGATTGTGATTCGATTAAGACTTTACATATTAGGTAGACAAGTAAAGAAATGTCATATTAGGTTATCAAGCACAGAAAAGCCTGGTAAAACTTGGGCACACTTACGGTAAGACTCCTTCCACGTCGAAGTAGTTGAAGTGGAGGTGAACCCTCTCATCCGGTTGACCGTGGAAGAAGTAATAACACTCGGTATCCCGTGGATAAAATCCTGGATAATTTGGAGATGCAAATGTGCCATTGCGTGTTTCGTTACTATTGAAGACAAACGCGCAAGGATATTCTGGCAGTTGTCGTCCTGTCGTTATGCCAAAGTCTGAAACATATTTCGTGCCATTTTAATAGCCAATCGACATAACCGCCGGATCGAGCAAAGAAAAAAGAAAGGCCATTAAATTCAATATTTTCCTAACCCGTAACAATCACTCCATGTTAATCTACGTATATTAAGGCAAGAGATGGAATTAAAAAAATTAAGTTTTAATTGGTTTCAAAGGTTCAGCTGACAAAAATTGGCTCGTCGATCCACAACGTTTAGTGCTCAGAGTCATTTCTATGATTACGTAGGAATTTTCAGTGAAATATCATCGCATCTCTCTCAGGGACGCAGCTTCGCGGAAGAGTGAGCGAGAAGCTGCACTACAGTTCGTTCGCGAACTCTTTTTGCAACGTGGTGCAATAAGTTTGCTGGTTTTACGAGTGGGGGTCTGTGCAAGGGCCGTAGGAACTCGTAAAAAAAATTGCGCAACCCTGTGAACCTACCAGGTCACTATCAGTACCAGGTGTATTTTCACTGTTTTATGCACGTATCTCTATTTTATTTTCGTATCTTCTTCCTTTTCAATTCAAACGCATCGTTGCACTACGTTACCCATTATTATTACCAGACTCAATGAAGATACGTGATAATTTTCATTATTAAGATTGATCAAGTTTTTCTTTTATTTGTATCAAAAATTAATTCCGATTCTTATGTAAATCCAAGACGGTGCACTGGTGGATTTTGTTAAAATTTGGAAACGTCAAATACTTTTTTATATACGAATCGTTCGTCTAGCCGCGAATATGATGAAAATCATTCAACCCGCTGCACAACGAATAAAAGTTTAATGCTCGATAAATTGTCTATACGTATGATAAATCCATGATATACGTGGCTTTTTCGAAGGTCTGATTTATGATTGGCTATCATAGCGGAAAATAAATGCGTTTTTGGCTATTCGATTCGCGCGAAAAACGTCAGGTGTTTATTAACCGTAGACAATTGTAAAATTGCATGGCTTTAAACCTTACGAAACTATGAGTAAAGTGATGCAATATAAAAATTACATATATGGTACGTTACTGCTGTAGTATCAGAAGAATGTGCACCGTCGTACAGTGGTAATGTAAAATATCACAGTGTACCAAAAAATGGTATGATTCATCGGCTGGAAGTGCAGCTCAAACTCTTTAGACGGAAACGGTCAGTTTTAACGTGTATTCATTTATTTGAAAGTTCAACGTGACGCTGACATTTAAAAATGTTCCAATGGCAGCAGTTGCAAAGTTCGTTCCTAACCGGTATCAAGAGAAATGACCGTGCAGACTAAATGGAAAAGCATAAAACACTAAGTATCTTTAGATACGGTCTAGAAGTATCTATATTTTTAAGGCTCTCGATTTTATTTCGTACGTCCGGCATTTTACGAAGCTTTCTTTCAGCACTGGAATCACGCGTTCGATTTTTACGAGAATATTCGGTTTCGACGAGTAGCTAATGTCTTCTGAGAATACATTCTGCAGATACCAAAGTATGGAAAAATATGAATAAATAGATGAATAAAGAAGAGGAAGAAGGAAAGCTTGGAGAAAAGGAAAGCCAAAAGCGATAATAAAAAACAGTGCGCTTGCACAACGCATTAAATTCGATTACGACGTTACGAAGAGTTTGAGAAGTTGGATGTGCAGGACGATAATGCCGCGTTCTATACGCGGCAAGAAAAATCGACGCAAAGGAAATATTATTGCGACGGATAATAAATCTTGGAGAACCAAACAACAAAAAAAGTAGAGAGAGAGGGAGAGAATGAAATCATCAAGTGCTTTATTAAAACACGTATCGTACATTTAATTGTCAATAAAAAAGGTTCATTTGGCATCGAACTATTTTTCACTGTAAAACCTATTGTGTACAGGGAAACGAGATTTTCCATATTTTGATAGCACGTTTTCTGCCTGTCCCTTGTCTCTTCTGTATCAATTGAACTATCCGCAATATCGTCCATTGCATCGATCCAGTGGACAAATAAAGTCAAACCTTTTCTGTTTGTTCTTGTCACACTCGATGGAAAACATCGAAAGGCTCGGTCGAAAAGCTTCTTTTTTTTTTTTAATTTCAACTAGACTGGTAAAAGATTTTTTTGGTAAATTCTTCATAATTTTATCTTGGAACTGTCAATATACTCAGTAATTACCAGCTCGAAAAATAAGCTTGAGGAAGTTTTAACACTTGATTTATCAGTTTTTTCAGAAATATCCTCCAGACTTTTAGTGCTCATCGAGAACTTACGAAGCGCGAACGACCGTTCGCAGTCGTTAAAGAGGATATTTCGGCTGGTTCGAGACTCGGAGCTTTCTCATAAGGTCTTGGGGTGCTTTCGAAGTACCGAGTAATTCTATGAAGAAGTCAACGGACGTATACTGCTCACGGTTACACGTGGCGATTTCGTAAAATTGATAAAGTTTCACGAGAACTTTTATAATACCCAACCGGATGAAGAATTTTCAAGTATATATAGGACGTAGCTGGCAATTTATGTTCCACACTGCAGTTCCTGCGATACTGCGCCGTGGTTATTCAATATCTATAGCCGGCATAGATAGAAGAGGAGGAGTAACGTGCTGTACGAGTACTTTGTTATGTAATGTTATATTTTACCTAGATATATGCGTATAGCATATACATTGCTATATATAATGTATTTTCACGGTAGACCCTATGGCTCATAAAATGTTGCCTGGCAAAGGATCCGACGCACAGGATCACCAATCGGTACTAGATAGATGTTACTTTTCTTTATTGTATCTTCAATGCTTTTTCAATGCCGTTATAAGAAAGTTCTACTTTTTAACAGCCTGTCAGCTGAATCTCGTAGAATAGAATACTGCAAGATTGTTGGTTTTAATCTTTAGAATTGATAAAGAAGACAGTCTTCTAGTTGGGATGCTTCTTCGTTAGAGGAATTTTCGCAATATTTTTTATGCTGTAGCATTTTCAAGAATTGTCATCCTTAGTGCGTTTATGTAGACTCTATTCTTCTGAGCTATTCGCACATGCTGGATGCTGCAACGAACTTGGACCAATACGATAAACGACACTGGCTGAGATGTACGACTATCGCGATAGAATATTCAAGGGAAATTGAAATTTTGACATTGGATCCATACTGTGAAACCGCCAGGTTTGGTATGTCATAATATAATACATCCTGTGATTTAATCTCCATGAGAATCGTTATACATATATCGATAAATTAATTTTCTGTAGCATCATGTGCGTCATTTATCATCGATGATACAGATAGATTCGTTAACAATGAATTTATAGAATTTTTCATAAGGTTGCTCGTTCCGAGAGAAATAAACGTAAGATCAGTTTTCATTTCTGTATGAAGTTGCATTAATTTGTGACTACAATGAAATTCTCTTTTAAAGATCAATAAAAGATTTCTTCGTGGAAGCGTAAAGAACGTAGACGGTTTTTTCATCAATTAATTTCACATAACGTGTCGTACCGAACGCCATGATAATTTGATTAAATACACAATTTTTCACGAAAGATAAAATTCTGTTGGTACTTCAGAGGATTTTTCGATTATTAAGTATTTATTGGTTTTCAGTTTATAGGTTGATGCATCTAGTTCTTTATAGCCTATAGAAAGTGTACGGATTCCGATATATCGTAAAACTCCAAAAGAATTCACGAATAAATAATGC
>JARPRG010000658.1:332093-356119 GCA_031001745.1 Hartigia nigra | reverse complement strand
ATCAGTCAATGATAATGAATATAAGGGATAATCTAGTTTTTGGACGGATCATTGTTGCGAATTACGAATTGCAGCTTAATTTCGCATTAGGACTGTACCTTTGCGCATTTTAAGGACGAAAGTGAATAACGAAAAGAAAGAGACGTGAAATTCACGAGATCAAAGGACGAGACTAAACTGTACAGGTCCAAAAGCCAAGAGCAGAATTTCAATTCGCTAATGCCTTCCAGATACAAGAGTTTGCTCGAAATTTCTATAGAGTGGCGTTACGTGCCGTTAATTTAGAATTGGTATTAATTACTTGTAATTGTGCAATAGAAAACAAAAATGCATATAAAACATAAGTAATTATGGAAAAGTGTTTGGTAAATTCATAAGGATAAATTAACGTGAGAGAGAAAAAGAAACTTTAATAGAAAGTTTTCGCATAATTATTCGCCATTCTGGTACTGAAAAATGATCGTGGCTATTCGAGGCGAATGAATTTATAGCTTCTGACGTTATTGTTATCTAACATACTTTACGGCGACTATGGTTAATCCAGTCGACGTGATTCGCAATGACGTCGCGAATTTCGCGAGGTTGGAAAAATTGACGTAAAATATCAGAGTCATTACGCGTAATGCAAGTTTAATGCTTCGGGTCATTAGGGCAACTTTTGCGCGAGCTTATCAACCCACCTATAAACCTGCAGACTTTATTTGTCAACAGTGTGAAAGATGAAGCATCCCTTTTGTAGCTCCATTCTTCTTACCGATTTCGTTTCTCTTTTTCATCCCGATCTTTATGAATTCCCGCACAGCCTCTTCCCAGCCATGCTCCGCATCGTGCAGGACCATCTCGATCCTAAAAGAACGTTAACGACGTCGACTGTGCTACTGGTTCACTGCGACGTCATGAAATAATCATTCCAACGGTAATATTTAAAATTGCCGCGTCTCCCACCTAACATTATATTGCCGGATACGTCACGGAAGCGAATACTTTTACAAGGGATCATCGAGCGGAAGAGTAGATGTGTACAATTGCTTTTGTTAAAGACTATTTTTGATGAATTTTTTTATACAATTGGAGGTTCATCCCCTAGAAGTATATCCCAGTATTCACCCCATCGAGCGACCAACCCCCAAAGCCAATCTCTCATCCTCACTTGCGGTCTATTAGATTTCCACGGCTTCTAAAAGGTCACCTCCTCTCTATACCTTCTTTTCGTTCACCCCCACCTGGCCCCCTTCTATCTTCATCTTCCCTGAACCCTCTTCGTATAACCACCCTCCACCCTTAGCTCTGGCAGCTCTTCCCATCTCGCTGGCAAAAAGGCCAACATAAATCGTCGGTTCTTTCAACGTCAACGCCAGCCCCAAGAAGATGAGACGATGGCCTTTATGTTTCAGATGTTGAGTTTCCATGGTTTTCCCGTCAGGGACGCTGCACGTCATTTTTCAATATCGCAATCAAATTTCGCCTAATTGACAAATTCAGGAAGTTAGGTACCGTTACCGATTTATTGTCGACGCCTATCCCAACCCCAATATCGGTATGAGTAATCTCGCTCTTGCGACGGGCGTCGCACGGCGTCGCGCTACGAACTTTCCTTGCTGAAATTGCACGGCGTCGATCAATCGTTCGGTAACGAATTGCCGCTACACCCCCGTCGCATTGTGAACGCACCCTGATTCTGATAGGTATTTTCGCGACACGTATACTGCCAGACATCAATGTTTTCCCAAGCTATATTTAAGAGCTTATTCCCACCACTCGTTTTACAGTTAAACGACCATACGTAGTAAACCAAGAGGATCCGAGAAACCTGGCTAGAAAGGAGATTGTCACTCTGGAGAAAGCAAAGTTCACAGGATGTTCCTTTGTTTTGGGGCTACGTAGAAGATGCCAAGTACGTACCGACAGTTACTCTACGTGGCCGAAGAACACACTCAGAATTTCTTGGCCAATGTTCCAGACTTCGATTTGGCCGTTGTCGCTAGTGGGTGTTAGGTCATAGATTTACATGAATAAATAAGACGGGTTTGCTCCGAGGGTTCAATTGAGATTAAGGCCGTCTTGTTTTCTTGATGGACCCAAGCCGTTGGCAGACTGTTAATTCCCACCGATTGGAATAATCGTATTGCCAGTACTTCCTGAGTATTACCCCAGTTCAGATTAAACAGTACAGTATGACAATATAAAATGAAGCTTGCTGTATATATTTTTTTTTTAAATATGATTTCTATGCAAAGTGCACTTTCGTCTTCCTTGCCCTCATTGCAATGTTGACCTTTATCTGGGATAAGGTCAAGAGCTTTTTTCTGAACATCTTCTGAATTTTCAATGGACCACCAACTTCCTATCTAGAGGCGATGACGCTACTAGCTTAAAGTACTTGAAAAGTTTCGATCGAGTTACGTCGAGGGGATGTTATATTATCATTGAGTTTACAATGGCGGACAAACTGTTACGTGCTTTAGATTATAGCGGTGTAAACTTTTTCTAACAATACATAAAGAGCCTGGAATTTAGTTAAACTATTTTTCTTATTATCATATTTTTTAATTTTGTTAAATAATGCCTATCTGATTAGTATCTTATGATTTATCATATTTTACAGGTAAGGAGACCCCCTGGAAAAGGACTTCAATCCACACATTGACGCATGCGAAGTATATGGTATACTTACTCGTAGCGCTGACAGCAGGCCCGATGACGGAGTATCTGGGGTTCCCCGTAACGGCCCCGTGGGCAATCTTGTCCAGGTCTGTAACACATTATTGTAATTATCCCGAGAATATACAGTACCGTTAATTACGACTGGGAGTCCAAGCACGTTATAACGCAGCCAATCTACCTTAATGAAAAGGATCTCAATCTGGGATTTATTAGACTATAAATTTGTAATGTTGCATTTTTCTTAGTTACTTTAACTTCAACACTAAGGTCGTGACGTGACGCAAACTTATTACGACTACGTCATACGCTATCCCAGATTTAATTATTACAAAAAGGAAGTATAGTTTGACCATTGTTTCATGGGACGAGAATAATAACAATCCTTGCACGTAAGACCAAGTGCATTTGCTAGTATCACGTCTGATTATGTAGATTTCGTTTTATCCCATAACAGCTTGAAAAATATAGTGTGCACCGTTAGCATCTAAATTGGCCAATGGCCTAAAGCTAAACGGGCAAATTCACCCTAATGATTTGTAAGCCAGTGACTGTGATCGAATGGGGTTGTCTGTGGGGATGTTAAAGTGAGAGTCGTGCGCGAAGGAATTGCCTGTCAATTTGTGCAAAAGAAAAAAAAAAAGGAACATAACGGACCGTGCTAGCATTTTAAAAGATAAATAGCAAAGGGTTAGTATAACGAAGAGGTATATTTTATTAAATCATCTATGTTGAAGGAGATGTTTCCCTTTTGGAAAATAAAATACAATTTTAGAAATCTTGAGACACGTGCAAAGCCATCTTTATGTCGAAACTTTTTGAAGTACAAGAAACTCGGTAATACATTCTCAGTTTGTAAATGTATGTGTTTAGATATTAGATTTATGAATATCTAAGTACAGTAGTATTTTTTCGAGCATTTTCTTTAGTTAGTCATTACGATTTCTCGTGAATTTACAGTCGGAAATTAATCAAGGGAAATCTTGGCCGACCGAGCTTGCAAGCTCGCGTACGTCTCTTCTTTACCGACGCCGGAAAATGCAAACTACAGCTTTCCTAGTTACCCGAAGGATTCGAATGTGTGTAAATTATGTAGAATATATTTATTCCAAAAAGTCTTCCAAGTTGCTCAGAGATCGAAAGGTGCGCGAACGATGTAAGACATATTCCCCAGTATTGTATTCGTTATTGCCAGACAAATGCGAGACCAGATAGAAGAGGAGATCATACCTGTATGGAAGAAGACTTTGGAGTGGTACAAGAAGTGTAAAGAAAATCTTGGAGCAAGGACTGTTTGTAAACACCGATTGGCGTGGAGTTCTATTTGAGGACATCGTACATGCTCCCTGTAGAGATTGTAATTCAAAAATTTGGTCGCGAGAGGGCAGCACTTGCCGATCAGTAATCGAGTTGGTGGGGGTAGTGACTGGTATCGGAAGAAAGTATCGGAGCGGACTTTAGTCTTCCGCGAACTATTGTAATTCCGATATTATTTGTATCGCATCGTCTCCCCCTACACCCTTCACCGCCGCTTCGAAAAACGCTCAACACAGTGAGTCAACATATTTAAATGACCACGTCGCAGTCTGTCTTGATCGCATGCGAAAATCCATGCTTTGATTAATAGTCGTAATAAATGAATAATTAATCGGTAGTTGAAAGTGTGTACAGTGCAAAAATAATCGTCAATCATCGTGCACAGGATCTCGAGTGTCAAAGGCTGGACTGGACCTGTCAACTATATGCAAGGACAGGAGAAAGGAGAAAACCAGGACCCCATGCAGAACACGCCGAAGAAGAGCATCGTTCGGTAAGTCATTCTTTCTTTTTTTTTCTTTCTTCTCTACCAGTGGTAGACATTTGCGTAAGCAGTCATCTTGAAGCACTCGCGAACAGGCGAAAGGTAGATAAAATGGAAAGAGTTATGACCAAAAATCAAATTTAGCTATTTTGTTTAGTAATCGGTATCATACTTCGGTGCTTTCGTAACGTTTGTATTTCAGTCGGTAACCCGATCTACAGTTATCCGCGCGACTCGAATTCACGTAACACCAACCCCGTGTAAAGATACCTGCTCTATTTATCTTCAGCTAACACGTAAAAGCTCCGGATCTGTTTTGCTCTTTGAGAATCTGCATAGCCGACACTGCCGCTTTTTAGAAGCTTCCGTAAGACTCCGGCTAAAACTACGTTACCGACAAGTGCATCATCGATTTCAGTATCAAAATCAAAAGATCTAATATTTCGATTCAGTCGCGCGTATGTACTTCCCTGTTGCAATATCTCTGTCAATTCTATTATATACAAAAGTCCCTCGAGTCCACTAAAGAAAAGGCTACCCTAGATAGAGTATCAAAGATATGAAATTCCAAGCAGGACATATTGGTTTTGTAATCGGTACCAACCAGGATGATGGGCGTCGTCCAGCGGCTGAAATTGATACATAGCCTTGAAGCCTTGACCAGGCCATTCAGAGTTAGCGAGAAATTCGACGTAGAGATCGGCACCGGTGCTGAGTATCTCGACTTCGGCACCCTGGTTGCACAATACAGCTATCGTAGGGGCTGCCGAACTCGTACCATCGTGCACCCTTATTATATCGGCTCTGTTCAGGCAACTGTAAAAAAATACATTCTCATTATTGACCGGCAATGGCGTAACTCTTCGTCGTTACTTTAATCCTTTTTACAAGCATAGGGATTACAAAATGGTAACTTGAACGTGGACCGTTTGCTAAACAATATACCTAAAATGGAATAAAGTTTGTAGGGTCTTTGCGATAACTTCGGCTCAAGATGGCTGCGCTGTAACCATGCGTCTGACTATTTTCTGGCCAATTTCACTGGACCAAAATGTACAAAAAAGTAGAGTCCAGAGGAACGCAGTGTATTCAATATCTTAAGACGCGAGAGGATCTTAAGTACGTCGGTATCTTATCATTCGGCAGGTATATAAATCCAGGAAAGGTTTACGTCACGTAGTACCAATCCTTCGTCCTCCCCCTTACCCTTCCCTCTGGCTGCTCTCGTTGTGATAAGTGCCTGACGTGCAAAGGAACGTCGCTCTCTCTGTATCGCGGCGCGCAAAACACGAAGAGAATAAATCTCTTTCCCCAGCATCCCGACGCCCGAGCAGGAAACGTCGGGACGCTTGGCGTTCGTGGTTGATGGAAAACAAATGACAAAACTACTCGAGTCAGCGTTACTAATGGAGGAAAGATATTTGTCAGGATTTAAGTAGAACGTAAGTCCTCGTTAAGCTATCAGTGTGTCGATCGCTCATCCAATAAGTCAATTAATTTTCCTCATGCGATACGTATTGGTCCATTCATATATATATATGTATACACACACACATAGTATATGGGATCGTTCATCAAACCCAAAGACATTTATTTGTTTACGAAAATGTCACTCATAATGGGTTTATTGGTCCTCGGCGCAGCATCCGCATCCCTTATGGCCGATATATATACATATAGTAAAAGCGGAGTTATTTTCATTTATTGACTGAATTTTATGTCACAAGAGCGATGGACAATGCTTCACCAGAAGTGACGTCTCTCCCTCTTTTTTTTTCTCCATTACGTGACACTCCTTCTTACCTCTCCTCGAGAGTTGGCAATTTTGTATCCCTTCGTCCGGCACTTCCTGCGAATATCTTGTATTTTCTTTTTTTTCTTCTTTCTCTGGGAACCTTCGAAACCGCAAGGCTGAACTTAACCTCGTAAAGAAGACTTTACTACGCTCATCCTCTTATAAATAACTCATTTAGATTTACGATTTGCTCGTTAGGCTGAGTATCGTATATATATTGTCTGTAGAGTGGACCTCGACACCGCGAAGTGTCATTTGTGATATTACGACGCGACTGGACTATTACATTTGTGCTGGTTAGAGATAGTTGTTTTTTCTTTAATTTTTAGAGCTTGGAGTAATTCTGTATTAGGGGTTGGTAGACATTCAAGTGCAAAGCATAATTCAGGAGACATGTATTCAATGAGGATTTCCGATTTGCGTGTTTCGGTTCAATTAGATTTAATTTATCTGAGAGGCAGCTTAGGCCCGCTTGCGAGGAAAGTTATAAGTCGCAGGAAAATACTGCTGAACACTTAAATGTCTGGAGCGTTCACGAAAGTAACGTTACTGCTTTATATACCATAGGTATACGTGTGACTAAGGGAAACAATGGAAATTTACACGAGGCGGCAGCCAGCTTCCTCCTTGCAGTTTCCCTTTACACCGGTTCTAAACTTCCTTTCGCGAGACGCCCCTCGCACTTCCGTAAGCAAATTTTCGAATTTCCGTCAAGAGACAAGTAGCTGAATGTCAAATGACTACGAAGGAAAGGAAAAGAAAAAGGTAGGAGCCCTTTGAAATGTTCTCTAATACTATCACGGTTGCTATTCGAATGTGCAAAATTATTAGCTGAATTCTCTCGAAGATTCTCGAGCATCCTCTACCTCCTAATTAGTAGTCCAATTAACGATAGTCGTACAATCGAAATTGCCAATCGACGCGAATCGTCTTATACCGTGGACACACCCGAGAGGAATTTCTCCTGGACCGTGGAAGCTGCGAATTTTCGGGCTCTTGTTGCACAAAGCGAAGTTGCGGCGAATGCGGTAAACGCGAGCGGTTTTGCATGCTACTTCGAATGAAATGAGAGTGTCAGAGATGCAGCTAAATACAGAGAGATCGGGAAGAGATGGAGGGAGGAAGGGTAACCAGATACTAATTCAAAGCGACAGCATATAGCAGTCTTCGTCGGGATTCCATCTTATAGGATAAAGAGAGAGGCTTGATTCCTCGTAGAAGCTAGATAGAAATGATCGGCGAGCGAGAAGGATAGACACTCATGTTCGATAGCGCCTGATTCCCTTTATACGTACAAGTTTGCTCAATCGTGCAGAAGAGACTGGTCCAGCCTCTGCTTTGGTAACTTTCATCCCTCTATGCGAATTGGATCGATCAATTTGGTGGTCGAAGAGAAAAACAAGCTCCGAGAACATGTAACTTCGTTATACTTAATAGTTCAGGCTTGCATGCTAATACTTCAGGAGAGATTATTATCGTTATACGAATAAATAACAAGTTATTTTTTTGTCAAAAAAAAAAAAAAAACACGCGAATGTTTAGACAGAAACTTAAAAGAAACGTGAAGTAACTTTCTTGCCTATTTTTGTTGTTCTTGGTATTCTTATAGAAAGTGAGTACGGTGAATATTGATTTTGAATATTTTGTGTACAATATAAATTTATGTTTGTATTTCGTACGTCAATTTCTCAGATCGTAAAGGCAGTCAGTATAATAATCCACGAGAGAGGACAAATATTTTCTTTGTAGCAAAGGGAGTTTGAAAATACGCGCGGCTTTTTACAGTAACGGTATACACGGTGAGTAGGCCGCGTTTGCATGAACGACTGAAGTACCATTGACTGACGTCAACCAGTTCAATCGCTTGTGAAATTGATTTCAATGAATTGAAAAACTACGGTATGCCCCCTCTCTCTCTCTCTCTCTATGTATATTGGATATGACGTGTTAACAAAAACAAAAAAACATTTCTGCCATCAATATATAAGAAATGAGCACAATTTGTTAAATGTATTTCCTATGTCAAACACGCGCCCATTCGCTGAGCTTGCTCGGGCTAGGTCAGGTCCCTAGGATCTTCCTACGGGGGCCTTGAACCCTTCCTTGAGGTACACTTCTAGCCATAGTCTTCCAGACGGGGTGAATTCTTGACTAGGGGTTGGCCTTTCCAGTTAATGTATTTTTTACGTCTTACTTGTCATTCGGCTCTCGACTTCCTTTCGTTCCTGAGGTTTTTCCGTCGGCTCTCTACAGACTCGGGTCTTTTTTTTTCCTCGATTTCCAAGCATGTTCTCCACTTGGATCAGGGAGGAGCCGCAGCTCCCTTATCGTGAGGTAGGGCCTTATGGAAATGAACGGAGAGGGGCCCCATATCACCCCATATTTTTTAACCCTCCCTTCAGCCCCTTCTTCCTGTCCCTTTTCTATTTCATCCTTTTTCATTCTCTTGGTCTCCTTCCTCGTTGCACAATCTTTTATCCCTTCGTCTCTCACGCTCTTCTCTTTCTCTTGTCTTCTCTGGGATAGGATGAAGTATTTATTTCTTGTTCATTTTCCCGTCAGATTTATCTGCGACAATCAGCAGCCTTTCGCTCGGCTGAAACGTGAATTTCCACAAGTCAAAGCTAGTCGTCTGCACGTTGAGTATCTGCGCCAAGAGAATCGCGTTGGTCGTTGACGTCATCTTTCGCGAGATGAAATTGCAACGATTCGAGGTAACAAAGAGACACGAGACGTTATTACGTAATAACACGACAAAGCACTTTGCACAGCTTTACTCTAGAGTTAAGGACATTATTGTAGTCTCTCGTTGTTCCAGCATTGAAAAGTGAAGTCCTTGTGAGCTTTTACGAAATCTTTTGTTTTTCTTCTTCTTCTTTCCTTTTCTTTAACACCCCCTCCCCCCCCCCCCCCTTCTCCCTTGCACACGGTGCTCGAGCAGGGAAGCTTAATTACCAAAAGTCTTAAGGGCTACCGGACTAATTAGCTGAAAATAGTTTCGTTAATGCGCGCGTGCCACAGATTTGCCGAGTGATTTTACTTGGAGCTCTCCACTGTTCGTGTATTTTTTTTTTTTTTTCTTTTTCACTGAAATAACGAGAGATTTCTGTATTTACGTAAGTATCGTAATTCAAGGAGCTTCTTTTATTTTGTACAATTTAATTAGGTCTGCGTCATTCGACACGTATCCATCAAAGGATACTTTATCCTCGGTCTTATTCTTCTTTTCTCTGTCTTTTTTTTTTTCTTCTTTTCGCGTAACTCTAATTTTATCTCGTTTCTCTGAAAACGTTTCACCGGAGAGAATTCCTCTAGGATAGTCTGCTGGAATATAATGTCTGGATGGAGTCCTGGCTGGGAATGACTTTCCGACGTGAACGTTACGCGGCGCGGAGAAAAGTTCAGTCGGAGAGTCGAGCATCCTTGCACTTTGGAGCTGAGACGGCGCAAAGAGTTCTCGTTGTCCGAGTCGTTAGAGCTTTCTGTCATTTTTATATTTTGATTTCGAGGAAAAAAAAAAAGAAGCTATTTCCGGAATTACCTATCTACGATCCTTGTAGATGCGACAAAAATAGATGATCTACGATGACGATAATACTGACGACAACGGGTGTGTAAAAAAAGAGCTCCTCGGTGCTCGATGACGGGACTAATACGTTATTTTGTTTATTTCATGTTGTTTTTCGCCACAATAAAAAGTTTTCTTTTCATTTAATCAAAAGGGTCTTCGAACGAAGGGTAATTGAGGCAGGGGACATTAAATTTCGTGTCCATCACTCCCAACGACAACTCCTTCACTCCACGTGGATTTCTCTTACGCGATTGTTACGATTACGACAGAGTCATTTCTTTCGCCGCGTGAACTTTGATGAACCTTTAATAAATTTACTTGCCGGACAAATTGTTTCTGGCGCTCTGACCTCAACAAGCTTATTTATTCTGACCGTGAAAGTTAAAGCGACAAAGTTTCCTCTGGAATTACGAGACGCAGCGAGACGGCCGCGCTTCGGGACTCTCTTATAAATATCTTAGAAACGCGTTGGTTTTCTGCAAACATCATAAAAGTCCCAGCGACACGGAGACCAGACTCTTGCTTTGTCACAGAGCCGAATGATAACTTTACGAGGAGAACTAGACGCGTTGCCTCTTTTGCTTCGAAGTGAAATCGTCGTCCGGTACCAGGACGAAGAGTATCTGCCGGGATTATCTTGTGTTTCGAGCAATGATTAATAGTAATAATAATTCACGCTCGTATTACGTCAGACCAGAGAACATTCGTTGGAAATGATAAGCCTCGATTTCCAAACGTAACTTTCTCTTCGACCAGAAGCTTCTCGCCATTGATATATTATTCTACGCAGCTTTAAAGCTAACCCGTAACTTCCCGTATGTCGCTCCTATATTATTTTATTCATACGAATGCAAATCCGCGACGAGCAAAAGCACCTCCCCCCTCCCCCTTCCATCGGTACAAATTCAGCATGACTGTCGTTTGTCGTAGCTGCGTGTATGTACGCCTCAAAGCTTCGTGACTCGAAGAGCAAAGAGGTCCGCGTCGAAAGTTCATACTCGCCGAACAAAGCCCCAAAATTTGCATGCACGGAGTCACAACGTTCAAAGTTCGAAATTGAGAATCGGAAATTGTCGCACGACGAGAAGGCAAGTAGTAGACATTTAAAATTAACTCGAAAATAACTTTTAATGAGTCATGTTTTATGCAAATATAAAATAAAAAAAAAAAAGAAATTGAATTTTTCAATTTTTAGTCTCTTCCACCAAGCGCGAGAACCCTTTTTTTTCTTGCTCGGGCAATTACAACACTCCGAAGTTACGTTGCATCCGTCATGTTTAACGCGCGACGGTTGCATCTCTCGGGATTTTCACAGGGGGTGGCAACATGGCTGAGAAGAGTTTCTTCGCATCCATCAACTCCATTCAGGATAATATCTGAGTGCGTCTGACGGAGCAGCTTAGGTGCTGATGTATCGAGGCATTTCTCAGCTGCCTTCCATCCTTATTCACTTATTTGGTTGCCTGCCTTGGGAATCGAAGCGGCTCGGGGACTTGTAGCTTCGGGAGGAATGACTAGCAATAGATTTCCCTTATTGATTCTGAAGCCAATGTCTTTTCTCATACTTTGGAAATGCTCGACTCTGAATGCCGTTGATGTCTTATGTTGTGTGCCCGTGTATACATGTAGCCTAGTATTCTCTTTTAATCGTTTCTAATGGATGGCTGCGGCAGTTTGAATGGCAAGGAGGACGTTTCCTGCTCGTTCGATGTTCGCTTTCAAGTCGGCGCCTATAGATAACTTATATTTTACTTTCTACGTGAAAGCCGCTTTTACTCGATTGTAGGTTTCGTGCTTTATCGAGCGGAAGGCGTTAAGCACGCTTCGAGCTGTTTGAAAAGCAGAGTCGCTAAAGTACGATGGAGTATCTGGAGTTTTTACTTTTTTCTTCTCTTTTCCTCTTGCGCAATAACAGCAAGTCGGCGAGTAGAGAAACATTAAAGGGAAATTGTAACTTGATATTATCCAACCTGTACGCTGTAGTATTTAGCGAAAACTCTTGATTAGCACTTTTAAAGTAATTGAAGGAAAAAGGAGTATTTTTAAGATGGTGAAAATTTGGTAAAAATTCAATAAAATATTTTGTTTCCTCGATAAAATCGTAATTGAGTGATCCTGTGTCTTCCTAAGGATTGATAGGTAATTCATTGAATTAATTAAGTGAACTTTTTTTTTTTTCGTGAAATTTATTATCGCTCTCTTTTGATTCTATATGCACCCTTCGGTAATGCCCGAGTCCATTCGTGTTATCGCGTGCCGACAATTACACTGCAGAGAGGGTGCAACATTTCCGGAATCTAGGTATATTCGCGTGCGTACCAACCCCTTTGTAACGTTAGGGGTTAATACATGCAGGTTGGCTAGACATACTAGAACCACGGGTATCAGGGGGGTGCTAAAAGCTGAATTACGATAACGTTAGACTACGCACCTGCGACGGATGCATTAATCCTTAAAACATAACAGTCAACGGATGACAGTTTGCGAATAGCTGAATACTCGTGTCGAATCTGCACGTGCTCAAAATCGTCAGACTTCCCCATGTATCCCCCATGTAAGGTTTAGCCATAAAATATGTAAGGTTGGCACGCCCGACTACCACGTGCTCTCGAAAGTTACGATTCCGCGGGAAGGGGTTGCGGCAGCATTGTTTACGGGCTCCGAAACGTAATCGTAATACCGTGTGTAAAGAAAACAAAAAAAGTAACGTTTTCCATCGTAATTATCCGTGACGTTTTTTTTTAGTGGAAAAAATGACGCTGAGGTTGAAAGACAAAAATTGCACAAGAGAGAGAAGACCCCATTTTACGTTATATCGAATTAATATTCGGGCGCTACAGCAAATTTCCCAGAGCATAATGCTGCAGGACTCTTTTTTTTTTTTTGCAACGCGACTACCGCGAATTGCTCGTGTGTCACCGGGAATGTATAGTTTTAGCAAACAAACGGTTACGGTAGGTCAAGCTACATTGTCCTGGCTGGATGGTGGTAATAAAAAAGGCGGAAACTTTAATTTCACCGAATTATAGGGAATTTAACGTGGTTGCCTTGGGTGGGGCGTAGGGAGGACTGGGTGCTCACACTTGTTTGAACCAGCGGAAATGAAGGGGACTCAGCCACGCGAACCTGGCGCCCGACTTGAAAATTCTAATCGATCGATACTTTTATCAACGGACTGGATGATTGATGAGCGATCGCGAAAACGAAAACTTGTCACATATAATGGAGGTAAAAATATATAGGATTTTGTTCGTGGCTTGGAATATTAGACTTGTCTGTCCTGGGTGCTTTTATATAGATATACCACCATGCTTTTATCGAAGTTGATGAACTTACCCCATTATGTCGTAAGATTAATATCGAGCTTGCGTTTAAAATTTTATAAGTACCACGATGCTGCCTGATAAACAATAACGTTGGGATAATGGCTTTTACGACAACGATCTTAAAAGTCTCGAGAATTACAGAGTGTCTCCTTACGAATAATGATAAAACTGTTGAAAATTGAATATTTATGGGAAACAATGTGTTTTGGTAATTTTCGTAAAAATTTATGAGCTACTCGTTACGTCGTGACGAATATAGGGGTAGGGGGGGACTATCGTCAAAACAAAATTGACACGTGATGTTAAAGGAACTCGAGTCACGTTTACTCCTCCTCCTTCCCCAGTACAAGAGTAGCTGTAGCGCGAAGGAAGTGTGTCCATTGAATTGGAAATTACCATTAAACATATTTGTTATATAACGACGGGGCTGACTGATTATTTCGTCAAACAATTTCCCACAGCTTGACATTGTTTCCCCATTGGCCCATTCCCAAGTGCTTCCTAACGTCCCTATTACTAGAGTATCAAGCAGAAATCACCACTCCTTGTGATTTCTGCTTGTGCTGTAAAAGGACGTCACTCGGGAATGGTGTGCTTTAACGAGATTTCAAAAGGAACGTTTTTACCTGATAAGACGAAGCCGAGCCATTAGAGTCCTTTGTTAAATCAGCCGCGAAATAAAAAGAGAGGACTTGAAAGTTGGCGCCAAAGTAGAAAAAGTAGAAAAAGTAATTTACTTCCGGTAATTTCATTCCACCTGTATGAGACAAGGGTGTGCTTGGGGATGATACAGCTTGAACCTGTTTTTTTTTTCACTCTTCTTTTTTTTATTAGTGAAATATAAGGGTTCTGAAAAAGGGATAGGTTTATTAAAAAAAAGAAAAAAGAGGAGACCTCTTCACTTGAGCAATGGCCGATCTTCTTCTCCGTATCAGATAGGGTTTATACCCACGCGAGGCATCTTACTGGTCCCAAAGGGTTGGAGATTATAGACATTAAGGAGGATGACAATGAGTGAGAAGTTGAACAGTTTGCTGGACCAGGGTGGGAAACTGATGAGGACGATTAGAGTGAAGGTTAGGTCGCATTTGTGGTTTGCTATGCCCATTATAACTTGCTTCGCTTCATCCACTTCACCGAAGCGGAAGCGGAAGCGGAGCCCCTTCCGTTTCCTTGGATAATGCCGTAAGACAACTTGTCTTACGGTATCACGCAGAGATGCGTAGATCGAGTCTTATTGATATTCGCTGCTGTTTATAAAATATCGAATGACTGATCGTTGAAATTTTTGAGAATTTTTTCCTTTGCTTTTCATTCCCTGAAGCGAATTGATCGAAGAGTAAATAGACTACGTCGATTATTCAATGTGGATACGCTGTGCAACGTATTCCGCTCTCTTTCTTTTATTAGCATTCAATCTTGTAAAGAGAGAGAGAGAGATATAGAGATGCGAAAAACCCAAGTTGCACTCAGATGCAAATGGCACAAATTGAATATTTCCATGAAACGCAAAAATAATATACTGCCATCATCTCCAATTCGCCAGAGAATATACTCGCTTCGTGATGTTTTATGAATATTAATTAAGTCCAGGTTTCATGTAGTATTAATATATCTATATCTCTCTCGTACGTAGCACACAGACATATATCGCGAAATGACAAACGAATAGTTGTTGTTTGTTTCGTGTAAAATCGTATTTTCGCATCTAGACACTTTCGCATTTAATCCATATCCTCGCCCACTTCCACCTCCCGCCGCTGTATCTCAGCCTACCATAAAATCACTTAATTTGTATATAAAACGAATATTTTCAATGGCCGACTATTTTACCATGTTTCCTAGTTATCGGCAATTTCCACACTGCGACCATTGACCGTAAGATATTTCACGGCAATTTAAATTCGAATTATACGTCATCCATCAAAAGAATAAGCTAAAAAGAGAGAGAGAGAGAGAGACCGTAGCACCATCTAGCGTAAAGGAACAGGAGTCCCAGTGAGGTCAGACCAGGTCGAGGTACGAAATCTGCTTCAATGTGGCTATACAATACAAGTGCAGCGACCGGAAGTAGCGTGCAGGAGTTAATCCTTGATAAATCCACGAACTCGCTTTTAATTCTCTATTGAGCTTCCTTAATTTCATTCGTCGAGTAACCACCGGAAGCCATGACCTCTCGCGGATTAGAAAGAGAGGAAGGGCTAGGGGGGTATTTAGTGGGGAAATTCGTGAACCTCTATTACACGTATCTTGCCTCTAATGACCCTTTGATTATAACGTGCCGGTAGTATACCGGTGTTTATCTCATTGTCCTGAGTTAATTGTTATCCAATCAGGAAGTCACTGACTCGCGTCCGCTTTGACGTTCACGGGAACCGTTATGCCGACCAAATCGGTTCGTTTGTCGCCAATTCGCAAGGTGGGTGGGTTACCGAGTCTTCTCTATTGCTGAATCCGCGAAATACGAGAAATCGCACTGACTAGATGGCGAATGCGAAGGACTAGAAAGACGTGTCGTCGCGTACATCTGCTATCACGGATAAGAGCATCTATCTACATCAACGGAGTTTCAAGGCGAATAATAGTTTTTTACAAAATTTGCCACTACTTTTTTGTTTTGTCTAACGATCATCTCGATAGTGACTCTCTGTCGGATCGACTATAATTCTATACACATTCCTTAATGCTATTTTCTATTTAGGATCTTGTTTTTAAATAATCAGAACGTTCGAATAATATTATAGAGATTTATTAAATCGATATCAATTTTCATCTGATTTATTGTAGGTAATATCGGCAAGCATTAATCTTTTGACTTATTGGCGATCGTAAAATCTAAATCTCCCCCGCCTTCGGTTTGCTACCTAACTGCCTATGTTTCATTCATGGATTCCTAATACGTCAGATCTCCACCCTTTGTAGAACAAAGCTGCTTAAGTCTGCCCTTTTCTATCCCTACCCACTTGCAATTTTCCACCCTTACGGCTGAAGATATTTGCGCGCGATTTTATCTCTCTATTAAATATCAGTATAGATTTCCGAAAGCGATTTTACCGAGAGTATGGCAATATCCATTTTCTCTTAGTATATAGAAAAAATGAAAGTCGACATGAAACTTATACTTGAGCTATACGTCGTGGAATAAGACTGATACCGGACGAAAAGAAATGACACGAATATATTTGAGTATTTGAGGAAAAATTTAATAAAAAATAATGAATGTTTCGTCCGGGCAGGCCGTTTTAATTATTTTAATATCGAAGTTGAGCATCACCGGTCACATTCCTCTGTTGAATAAGGCAGATAGCAAGTCGGGCACATTATCACCAGCCACCCTCCTCCTTTGGAATGTTTCGAAGAAAGGCGTAAAGTGCGAGGAACGAAGGAAGGAGAGGACTGGTAGAAAGGAGGGTGGCGGCAGAGGAAACTGGAATCACGAGAGGGAAGGAAAACCAACGTGAAGCCTCGGCTTGATAGGGGAACAGAGAATCCTTTCACATCCTCCAGAAGTCCTGGCTATTGTTCGCCAGCAGCTGGAGTCGATTCCAGCTGGTTCTATTTCAAAGTCCAGCGCCATAGTGACGTCGAAGCTCAAATTGTCGTCGTCGTCGTCGCCATTACCGATGCTATTTCCAAACATTTGAACAAGTTTGTTTGATCGGTTCAATGGTTCATTAGATTTTACGCTGCGCTCCACCTCGGCCTGTAGTGATACGGATATATACCTTAAATGCCGTAATTCCAATGCACCTCTTTGATTGCATTATGAATTTTATGTGGAATTATTTTTTATTTTAATCGGATAACGTAATTATTCCTTTTCTTTTTTTTTTTTTCTTTTAAAAAAGATGCTAAAACATTATGGGTAATCTCCAATCGACTTAGTACAGCGATAGTAGTACTTGGAGGTCCGTCTCTTTGTTTTCCAACTCTCCCATTTGATAACAGCTTGCATGTCAGTTATTCCCAAAAGTTCGATGAGTTTCTGTTGCCGGAGGAAAGTTTTCCCTTAACCGAGAATGGAGGCTACGTTAAGCCCTGCGTGGATTTTCAATACCTGTTTCGTAACAGACTCAATTCTTGATTCAAGTAAATTTTCTGCGGTAGACAGTTGGTAAAGAAGGAATGGAAGGGAGCGGAGGGCTTTTGATATGAAATTCTATAAGGGTTGTTCCTGGTAAACTGGATGAGTTTGAATGACTCGTGTTTCTGAAGAGGGAGTGTCATTTCTTTTTCTGCTTTTCTTTTTTCTTTTTTTTTTTTTTTTTCTTAGCATACATCGCTATTCTTATTCAGCCCCATACTACCGCCTAACACAATTTGATAAATAGTACCAGGATCTTAAGACCCATCCTTTTGCTAGAAGTCTGTTTTCTGGATATAGCAAAACTTCGCTACTGAAAGCTTCTGAATTTTGCAAGTTAAGTTTCCCACGTAGTTACTTAATCAGAACTTTCCTTGTAATAATGGAAGAGAAATATGTATATATATATAGATTCGACGTGAGAATTTCATAGAATACTAGTAGTACTGTTAATCATGCGTATTTTCTTAAGAATAATAAATAATCAAAAAAAGTAATATTTGAAGCTTCAAATAATCCTTTGGATCCATCATTTTGTGTTTGGAGTTTTTTTTTCGAAGTATGCTGGGACAGATCGCTTTGAAGAAGAAGCTTAGGGGTAGAAGAGGTTGGGGCCGAGGGGGATCATCGAGAGGAAAATTGAAATTGAGTAAAAAATGAGAATTTCATTGGGAAGGGGTGCTTCGACTTTTGAAAGGTTAGGAGGGTAGATTCTATATTCCAGATACGTTCTGTGACTCGTTTATAATGCAGATTCGAAAAAAAAAACTTCTTTGATTTTGATAATAGCGTGTAAATCGCAAAATTATTTTTTTCGCGACATTAACAAGCGCCATGACGCGGTGAACTGTTTTTTTTTCATTATTAATCTCTAAACAACCCTCTTTCTCCTGCGTCGTCCCGTCCAGGAGGCTGAAACTTATGAGTTCATAAAGTTTGCGAGAATCCTCGGGGAATAATTAAAATTAATGAAGATTAATCACTGGAATCAATGCTCTGTGCTCACCTCAAGTCTCCCTCCTGTAATGATATTTCCTCGAAGACCACGCGAATCCTTTCCTTCAGTCTGAAACACCAAGGCTCGTGTTATCGACATATGTTTTTCTGGGGGAGTAAAAAAAAGATTTTTTTTTTTAAATCGAAAAAGATTGCGTTGCAGCGTGATGGCATTTTTAATGAGTAAAGTTTTTTTTTTTTTTTATTGACTGCAACCAGCTTGACTCAGAGTTTTTCCTAATAGCAGCGTGAAAAAATAATGTGCGGGTGTCGTGTAGGGGGAAAAGAAAAAAAGGACACACAAAGGCTAGAAGAGGGAAAAGACGCCAACCAGGCGCGGCGCGCCGTTCTTTTCCAAAGTAAACTGAACAGTACGTGATGGATTGAAGCACGTCACGTAAAAAGTGTGCTACTTTGTGGGATACATAAAAATTAATAGACGAGCCATAAACCAGAGCTTTCTTACGGAACTGTTCATAACCGTAGACGGTAAACTGTTTTGATGAAAGTTTGAGCGCTTTTGAGCCAGGCCATTTGGAAGGTCCGCAAAAAAGAAAAAAAGGAAAGGTTGTGACATTAAAAACTGTATCTGCGTCGTACGCGAAACGTCCATTTAAATTAATTATCATACTTTTAATTCATTAAGCGCAAAGCTATATGTGTTGCGGCAATTATAATGGCCAAATTGACGGACGCGAGGTATTGTTAAATTTACTCTAAGTAGATATGTATTTATATCCTTAACACGTGAATTCATTAAAGCAATGCCGAGAGCCGAATGGGTCGAGGTTCATTATCATTTAAATCCATGTAAAGATCACGTGGGGATTATACGTATATATAGGTGTAAAAGGGTTGAGAGGGATGATTATCCGTGAAACTGAGCCAGAACGCACTGCTTAATAACATTTTTAAATTGCATCCGTAGGGAAAAGTAAAAGCGACCCTCAGACTTGGATCCTTTAATAATTTCACATTTCATCTCTGTAAATACGTTAATCACTTGGAGCAACGATATAATTATTAATTTTCTTAAAAGCAAGCCAACAAAAATCCTAAAAATACTCTTTCACTGTCCGACGCATCTTTTTCGTACTTTTCACCAAGTTCATAACGTTTCTTGGAGATTTTCCAAAATGTTGCCAGGACGAGTTATATCAACCGCGACAAATTTACATATCGATTATCCATTAGACTCAAGGTATTTAATCATTCGCTCAGTGCATTAGCCAAATAGTGCAGCAATTCGTTTAGACACTAAATTGCTTATCCATTGATAATTATCTATATACAATAACAAATGATTTCGCTCTATAGATCTCAGGAGTGATTTACGCGTTGCTTTACTGGCGATGATCCATGAACTAGCCAGGAAGAAGATATCCATAGCGATTGTAGTTAATGGTAAGGTAATATGCATAATAGCCATAAATACGAAAGCACTCTAGCCCCATAGATCATAAAGTATCAGGGCAATATTAGGATTACTCGACAGATCTCGAATTACTCTGAATCACGAAAGCACTCTGTGGTTAAGCTCTAGAATAATGCAAAAAAATTAAATCGATTAAGCCCGGAGTGTTAATGGGACACCGTTGATATATATATTTAGAGTAAATTAAAGAAACGACGTCATCCGTCGTTGTCCATACAGCATAGAAATAATAGCAATACAAATAATCATTATCCCCTGTTATATTTCACGAAGCAGAATCTTCTGGTACATATATAACCCAGAGTATCTCGTTCCTAATAGGTAACTAATCTTCTGCGGAGTGTAGACGAAAGAAAAAGGTAGTTGGTAGTAACCCAAGCCAACCCAACCTGACCTGAGAACGTTAAAACTACGACTTAATAACCACCATAGAAATTCATTAAGATGGTTTTTAACTTTCTTTCGCGGCTTGCTACGCGGATATAAGGCAGATTACATAACGTCCGGTTAAACGACGACGATCATTATCTATACTGTATATGTATATTTTACCGAAGGAAAAGTTTCTCTTGGTATCCCTAATATCTTTGTGCCAAGGTCCCTATAAACCTCGGTGTAAGCCTCGGTGGGTATTAAAGTTTCGCGGTTGCATAACAAGAGGACGCCGCGGATGAGGAATGAGAAAAGTTGCTGCTAGCTGTCGGAAACTCGGAAATTTGCTGTGACGAGAGAGTGAAATATTTTTGCCGGGAGATTTTAGTCGGCCGGAGTTAATTACCTTGCCCGGAAACGGTACGAGCATCGGATGTTCTTTGGATAAGAGGATGGATAACGTGGCGAATAAAATCTTCCGTGGAGAGGCGTCATCTGAGAACTGACAAACTGATGATCGCACATTGTTCCTGGTATCAGTTGACCGTCCGTTTCGAACATTCCTGGAACAGAGAGGAAAGACATATTTTTTGAGTGGAAACTTTGAATGATGATTTTTTTTTTTTGGTTCGTAACGTATATATATAGAAATAGAAAAAAGTTAGTGAATTTTCCAAAGTGAAAAGCGACGGTCGAGTTGCAGAAACTAAGGTAATAACTTGAATGGACGTAAATCTCTACTGGGCTTCCGGTACTGCCTTACACGTATCAAGGATATACCGGATATTGCCAAACAAGCTTGGGTATCGCATTGGACGATAGACGCCATAGACGAAGTATCCAGTATTCTTGGACACACATGGAGGAGAGACGTCCACATACGTTCGTTTATCGGAACCGGATACAGTACGTCTATATAGCTATGGAAAGATGGCCATTGGTACGTCATATAAAAGGGTCTACCAAGTATCATATAAATGTATGAATATCCGTGGCTTCTGGTGCACGTCCAGCCTGAAACATTTGGTCGTTGAAATCTACCATCCAGATGCTGCACGTTTTGCATATTCCCTGGAAACGAGGCAGCCATAAACACGATCCGTGTCAGACACCGTCTTGCGTGGAAAGTCCTTATTTCCGGTTCTTGTAAAGGAGAGTGGTATGCCTGGATGGGATAGAGGAAATCGATCTCCACTGGTCTTTATAGATATCCTGGAGACCAGTCAGGATCCATACTCTGTACGTATCTTAGCTAACTTCCTGGATGAAGCTTCAGGTTAGGTTACCTCAGAGTCGTTGAATAAAATAAACCTGTCTACGCGTAATGCCTGGGAAATTTAAGTCTTTCAGAATTCCCTGAATCCTCGCCGAAGATAAAGTCAAGGAACTGCGCAACGTGGACCAGAGAGCATGGAGATAGAGGGCGAATCCATTTCCGGAACTTTCAGGCATCCGACCGTCGTTCTGCGAATACTGCATGATGCCCCTTTCATCTCGTCCGCTCCCTCTTACCTACTCTCATCTTCACTTTTGACCTCGCGAACCTGAATATCTCTTCTGGACCCTCTTTCAGGAAGGTTTATGAACTTTTTGTGTGAACTGATTTTCTGATATCAGGATATCATACGGATCTTTTGAGATTTAAAGCTGTTATTTTTTTGGGCTCACAATCAAGTGACGCCACAGTTGAAATGTCTCTCGTAGTCGTTGAGTGTATTCTGGTGGAATCTGAATCTGTCTCCGTTTTGGCGACTGGCTTTTTTTTTGTTTGTTCCTTTGTTTTTGCTCCTCTAGTGCCAACGGGAACGGATGTCGGAGGGTTTGAGAATCGATGGGACGTCATCGACGGGAAAGCATCGCGAAAGAAGCAATCGTGTTAAGCGACGTTCACAGGGTCGACTGAGCGAGAAGTGTTGAGATGACGCTTTTAATATGTACCAAAAGACCGGATGCTGTGAGATGCAAAGTAGCACCGTTTCTTTAGATGGAAACTAGTTTTCTGTTGTATGATGCTTTTTCGACAGCTATACTTTTCGTTGCTCTTTATCTTTTATCATGCAAAGTCTCCGCGTGTCAGATTTTTCTTGTAGAAATTTGAATAAACAAAAATGGTTGGAGAATTCGCTTTTAAACTGGACCGAAAAACCCGGATGCTGTAAGATGGACCATTTACATATGCATACACGTGTTTACCTAAATTATTTAAAAAAAGGAAAAACAACTTTTTTTTTTCACTCCTTCTCATGCTTTTCGACGTTTGTTCGTTTTACGAGAATCCTAATGAGAACTTGGAACTCCAGCAAGGATTTCCATCTTGAGCGCTTTAGAAGATATAAACTTTCTTCCGTAATCACTTGCATACTCGCTACAATACGATATGATACTCTGATAAGCTTTTGAGAAACGCCTTGTTATCAATTCACTATTTCCCTTACAGCGTCCTCAAGTTTACTTCCAACACGTATGACTGTACACACTTGCAGTTTAACGCGCGAAAACTTAGAGTTTCAGTTTAAATTAATTCAGCAAGATTAATCAGACTGAATTTCCGTCTCGTTAGCGTATCCCTCTAAACTATCATAGGATGCTCTATATACAGCATCCGCTAAAACGGTCCATATAACAAAAAAAAAGAATTCCAACTTAAAGACCCTACTAAAACGATTACAATAATATCACTAAAAAGGTACATCTATAATAAATTTAAAAAAAAATAATTCAAAGGAGCCTTTGTGCTAAAGCGATAAAGAAAATAATAATATGTAATCAAGTCATCTCGTGAGTCAATGGACTTCACGTGAGTCAAGTAACTTCACTATAAAAAAGAAAAAAAAAAAACTTGCAATACTTTGATACATAAAACACGTCTAAGCAATTTTATTTTATTGAACTAATAAAGCTCCGACTATAAAGAAATGACTGGTGTGCATAATGCAGAAAGGCTTTTAACCATAACCCTGCGGTTTAGTTAAAGTAGTTTGATATATAACTAGAGTATCCTCTAGACTTTTCGTTCAGTCTGGCTACGTACAACTTATATTCCCTTATGTTACTATGGGCTATACCACACTATACGTAACTCTGTAGTACTCTGCTATACTGCACTGTACCATTCTACATAAACGTAATACTAGAAGAACATAGCAATCTGCTGGGAAGCATTGAAAGGGACCCATGCCCAGTACGAAGTAGACGCCTCACGTCGCGACGTCCACTCGTATCGTAGGTAGAAAATTAAAAAGTCATTGATTACGTTCCTCGAGAACGTGCTACTAAAGTATTTAGAAATTTCTTTAGTATTTTCAACTATATATATATATATACGTGCTACAGTACGTGGAATACGTGGAAAACTCATTTGGGAATACTTGTACGTGTTTTACGAGCTACTTGCGGAATCCGTGTACTCGGATTCTGACGTCTCGAGAGCAGCGGAAATTTGTGGCATTTTTTTTTTGTTTATTACGTACGTTTTATAGTACATGGCAGTAACTACAGTAGTAAGAAAATAATTCAGGGTGCCTCATTGGTCAGTCCGCAGTATTTCAAGGTTGACTGATAAAACTTTTCACCGAAACGCGATGACACGTGTAAACCTATGCATTTATATGGTTGCATATAGTAATTTTTCGATATATACATATCCATGGCTCTATGTACCTTACGGCGCTTTATGTATTCATGTAAAAGATAAGTATCAGAGACAGCGAAGATCTTTACGAGCGCGCTTAACTGTCTGTGGCGAAAGAAAAATATGTTTGGACAATTTACGAATTCATTGGGGTTCTTTTTTCTTTTTCCAGAAAAGTTGATAACTTTAAATTCTTTTGGTACATGACGTGCACTCGTAATACGGCAATGGGCAATGGAATAAGACACGTGGATAATGTCACTCTCGTGTTTACCTTGACAGTGAAAATAGATTTTTCAATTCGCTCTTGCGTATTGCAGCGTCTTGCTGCTGCTGCTGCTGCTGCTGCTGCTG
>JARPRG010000658.1:314507-326765 GCA_031001745.1 Hartigia nigra | reverse complement strand
CTTCTTCTTCTTCTTCTTCTTCTTCTTCTTCTGTGGAATGCGCGAGCAATTTACGGAAAGAGTAAATGAGAGTAGAATAGTAAATAAAGAGACCGAGAGAGGAGCAGAAAGATTATCGAAGAGGAAGGAAAGAGCGAGAGAGTCCAGAGAACGAGAGAAACACAGGAAGAAGCTGACGATGAAAGACAAATTTAAAGTTAACTGGAGACCAGAAGTATTTTCTGTCGTTGGGACGCCATTAGGGAAAATAGAAGTTGAACGATGCAAGGGAATCGAGCAACAAAGGACAAATATAGAGTCAAACAACGAAGTAAGTAAGAAACTAAGCAAATAGTCGTAGCAAGGGTGGTTTCACGCTTCTCAAATTGCTGCAATCTTTTCTCATACAAAAGTTCAGAGACAACGAGAAACCGGAAGTGCGGGCACTCGACTTGGGTCAGTTTGATTTTGATTATCTTGCTTGTCACTGATCCACGTGGCGTAGAACTTGTTGAAGTCATTGTGAAAATTTACATTGCTTTATGCAGAATGGTGAAAGCAGCAGTTTTGTATAATTAATAGAAAATGCACATTGTTAAGGAGGTTGCGTGTAGGAAGGGGTTGACACTTGTGCGTTTTTACCTCGTCTCCATCGTTGCCCGTCGTTCTCGTTAGACTTTTTAGCGACGGGATTGCTTATATTTATTTTCATTTCTTTTAGTCTTCCGTCAGCTTTAACGTCATTCACGCATTTCCATCGGAGAGAGCCTGGTGGTAGTAAATGACGTGGCATTCACCGTAGCTTGGCTTAAAAGAAAAGAAAAGAAAAGGAAAGGAAAAAAAAAAAACAAAAAATACGGACAAAAATGGCGCATAGAGTCCGTCCATGTCGAAAACTCTGAGGGGTGGCAAAAATTAAGGGGGAGGTGAGTGGGTTTAGGTATGCAGGTGCCAGACTCGAGGGAGGAGGGAGGATCGAAAGTGTGTGAAAGGGAGCGAAGGAAAATTTTCAAATGAAATATGAATGACTATGGTCGTTTATCGTAGCCTTGCAAAGATGGTGGCGCTTTTACGATACCCGACAAAAAAATGTGTACAGTGCCAAGTCGGCTTTGGCTGACGGCTTTAATAATTTTGTTTAATTATAAAACGACAAAAGCTTTCGCGAACCCGGAATTATTTGCATTGGAGTGACGGTTCAGACAATGAGGTAGTTTATTATAATAAACAAGCGTAATATAACTAGAGCCATTCTTCGTATATACGTACTGTAGTGTTACGAGACTGGAGACTATATGGGCACTGACTGTGCAATTCAGTAACCCTTTCACCCGTTGCGTAATTACTACCCTTCGCCGAGGGACAATGCAGCTTTTTTTCTGTCGCCCTTCGCTACCACTTCTTTATTTTCATCGGTTTTTTTTTTCTTCTTATTTTTATGAAAAATAAAGTAAAAACTCTAGCTACATAAGCAAGAAGGAGTCATCGACCGAGCGTGAGATTAGCCCCCATTGTTGGCTGGGTTGTCGACATTTTTAAATAAAAATTGATAATGACAATTAAGGATATTTTCTTTATAAAATTGAAGCAAGTTGCTTTAGGGATTTATATTATACAAGTTTGTCGATTCGTGGATATCGTAGACTGTCGTCACTGGTAATTAATCTGTGTAACGATACCCCTGGAGAAACGGATTTTGTACATCAATAAATAGATGACTATAATAAATTTATCCTCTGCAAATGTAAATAGCCGAGTGCTGAATTGCACTATGAAATAATAATGTTTGTCCGGAGTAATTATTAATTAATGCACCGCATCTATCGGTGGCCTTACAAAACAACCAGAGTGGAAACCATCAAATTCGTCAACGAACTTCCGTATCATAATACCGATCATTCCTGTATATATATTCTATACTCAAATTGATTTCTCAAAATCTTTAATTTATTTTTTGATAACTGAACGATCGATTATGTATATTAATACACGGAGCTTGTCTAATTCATTTAATATCTGACTAGATGACGCCAGGTGTTGTAATACAGGCTTGATATTTTTGTTTGTTGATTACTTCAGCGTCTATTGTTCGCCTCTACTCGTAGAGCAAGACGCATGGCGTCTCGACGTCTACGTACACTTGCGGTTCATTTACACGAGATTTAGTGGCAGGTGAGGTTTATTCTTAATGAAGCTTCATTCACGAATGAAGTAATTTTCGTCTTCGCGAAATGTGTGAATGAAGGCGACGCGCAAATAACTACTGTTAGCACCGAAGTGCATTACGTGATTAAGGATCCAAGGAATTACATTAATTAAAGGGGTCTAATTGTACTGTTTTGACTAAGGCTCGAAAATTAATGAATTACAGTCGAGATTAGTACAAAGAATTATCCGTAATGTCATTTATAATTGTTTGGGCTAAGTTTATATGTTATCTCGAAAAAACATGCACTCGGTAAAATATACCTGTTATCATGGTGAAATGTAACGTCGGACAGATTAATCTCATTTTTCTTCTCTAGGATTTCTGCAGCTTTTTCTCGGCATTATCGTATCAAGTGCTTTTAATCCGAAAAGTCTGTCAACGTTGAAGCACGCGGATGACGTTTCAACGTTGAAGTGACTTTGAGTTAGTGAAAAAAAGAAATGACTAATTAAGTGGCAGATTGGTTATGAAAAATTATTTAAAGGGATTGAAATGTTTATTTTCTTTAATTTTTTTTGATATTGCATTAGGTGTACCTACATCTATTATTATTCCAGTATCGATGCACTCTAAGTGCATTATATCCCGTTAGAATTGCACAAGTGCATTTAATCAGAAAATATGTTTGATTTGTTTTTTTTTTTTTTTTTTTCTTATTTCCAGAACGCAGTGGGATCAAGCCAAGGATGGGTTCTCGAACAATTCCAAGCATTCTTCCCTGGGGATTTAGCAGCAATGGCTTCAGCCGCGTGACTGTCCCTACGCTACTGAGACAATTGATAATTGGCTCTCCCGTTTCCGGAGACGGATTTTCCAGTATTATTACAGGAAGACTTGCAACTTCCGTTGGATTCACGACTCTCCTTTTAATTGCCATTCTGCCACGAAAGAAGGTAAGTAGCAGCTACACGGATATATATTTTTTCTCTCTTTTCCCTTCGCTCTTATCTATGCTTAATTTCTACATTTATCTCTTTCGCCTTCGAGATCATCGTCAACTATAGTCCACGTATTGACAAATACCTTGGATAATCTCTGCTGACGATTTTGCACCTTTGAACCTTTCGACATTGGACGATCGAAAATCGCGCCATTATAAAGATCTTTAGATTTTCTACTACACAAAAGCGGCTGCTGTACTGTTCTCTGAAGTCTAAAGTCGAGAGCCGGCTGTGAGGAGGCCTGATAAGAGATGTCGAAGTAAAGCTTGTCGTAGCTGCAAATAAGCTGGACAAAGCTTCTTATACGCGGTGCTTCAAGTAAACGATTTGCTTCTGTGACTTTTATCAGTGCACTGGCAATGTTGAAAAGTAAAAGTTGAAGAACCGTTGCATCACGTTAATTGCGGATGACTGAACTCGAGAAGACTCTCGCTCATGCATCATTCAGACGAAATAATACGCATGTAGAACGTCTGCCGGGAAATTAAAGTATTTGCCGCTTCTCGCTGTTCTCTTCAATTCTGTCGGATCCATGTAGGCACGGGTGGTCCCGCGCGTCTTACTTTAGTTTAATGGATTGTTGGGTAATAATAATAAACGGAGGAAATAAATTTTAATTCTCTATAGAGTTTTTTTTAAGTTGGTTAACGTGTAGCGGATGCGACGTCAATAGGAGTTTTGTTATCTTAAGCACTTGCGGGGGGGGGTAACGTGAAGTTCGTTAAGGGATGCTGGCTGTTAGCAATTCCGTCGAAAACCGCAGTGAGGTAACGCAATATTTGCATACATATAATTATTCAAATTCTTCGTAATGGAATTTCAAATTGTTAGCTAAAAGTCGGAAACGTACAAGTCGACTTCATCATATCTCTCTATGTATATATAATATATGTGGGAAAATATTTAGAAAAAAGAAACTTTGTAGTCTTATCGTAAATTTAACGTTTAATTTGAAAAACATAAATTCTTCCTTACGTACTTACGTGTAGTACCTTGCTATTAAATATTATAGGTACTCGTGTTGAAAGCAAGACGGCTAAAATATCTTATAAATCTTGTAGCTATCTAGTCATCCAGCCAGCTACAGAAAGGGGATGCTAAAGGAAGTTGAGATTGTTCACAGAGTGAAAAAATAATAATCCAATTCACAGACTGTATAAGGGGCACAACAGACGGCCGTGAGAAAAGCATTGGAAATTCTTTATGGCGCGGAATTAAATGGACTCGTACCTATTGAAAACAGCGGAATAAAAGGAATCGTTAATGTTTTACGAGGAAGTTTTCATTACGCGAGAAGGACTCTTGCCAGGACCACATAGAGAATGGATGTTGTGAATATATCTTATCACTGATCACAGTGATTTGAAGCCATGAGGAATATCACCTTGGATGATAAAAAGAAAAATCATCCCTCTCGTTTTTATCCAATTTCAATAAATTGCATTCGGTTCGTTAAGTGTTCGAGGGTTACGTTATTCCTGGCGAGACAACATCCTTGAATACGATCAGGTTATCGGGATCCATGTAAAGTACCGGTCAAATAATGCTGAATAGAGATTTAAAAAACGAGCAAAAATAATATCAAAATCACTGGCACTTTTTGTAAATGCAATAAAAAAAAATTGTAAACGCAAAAGATAATAGATAGTAAAAAAAATGCTGTTTTCTCAACTTTGACTGGGTACATTAGGTGCACGGGGTAGCCACTTTATCCCTAGATTTTTCCATTGTTATGAATACCCTATATTTGGGGTCTAGGATAACGGGGAAACCGGAACCCCAGAAACGGACTGGCATGGAAATGACCCATAAAGCGCGAAAGAAAACAGTAATTTCCCCGCATAAGGAGAGACGCATCTGCATGGAAACATACTGGCAGTCGAGAATCTCTAAGGGTTGACGGGGTCGTTACACCCAAGACAAAATGGTTGACATTATCGTATAAAGTACCAGGGTCACAACTGTGGCTGTCCATAGTCGCATGCATGCATTCATGTCCCAACCATAACGGCGTAAGGTTAGATTAGATTAGGTCGAATATTAAACCACTTAAAGTCGAGTATTAACTCCGACAATAAAAAGACTGATGAATTGGATACGTAAAGAGGTCACTTATCTTTTATTACCCAACCCTTAACCTCTCTGCTGGCACTTAAGATCATTATTACAATTTATCCTTCCAGAAACATCATACTTTTTGCATTATAAAGAAGAGTCTTCAGAAAAAAAAAAAGACAATTTAATTCATCTCATGACTTTAAGAAAATCTTTTTTTCGACTTTCGCACCACGTCACTAGGAAATTGTTAAATTTTATGTTACGCCGTGCAGATAGATTTTAATGGAATTGGTACGCTGGACACGTAGTCACTTTACTCGGACTAGCTAGAACGACGGAGCTCGTAACCTAACGTGTATACACACATTTGTTCAGACACCTGGAGCAGCAGCAGCAGCAGGACGTTCGTACGATCTACGGGATCCACCCCCACAGTGGAAATCATCCCCCTGTTAGTAACCCCCTAGTAGCTGGCAATCGACGTAAATACATGTCCCCGTATCCCGATGCGCGTTCGCCATTATACTCGAAACAATTAACAAGAGCATCGCAATATATTCAGCGTAGCCAAACAGAAATTTGAATTTCGCATTAGAAGAGCAGAGAACATAAACCCATGAAAAATGGTTTGTTTATTTCGAAATCTCATTCACATATGCTGCAGATAAAATAGGTTATTTTCGGATATTCGGGAAAAATATATTTTAGCAACAGCCGTTATTGCAATTCGCGTAAAGCATTGAACAGCGGCTAATTTGCAACTGCACCCATCGACCTATTACCCTATACACTTTGTTACATATTCGCTTCTAACTGCTACGGCACAACACTCGGCCGCCGCCATTCTCGTGTTCCTGGGTTGTCTGTTAGTAACTTGTATGCACCGGAAGTGCCGACTCTACTAGCACCAAATTGCTACCACCTACAATAACTGGATGCTCGTTGGGCAATTTTACGCAGTAACAGCCTCGTCCACCTTTCGGCCAATTTAACGCGTTCGTTACGTGAGTCAAGTCAGGCGAATAAAAAAAAGATGGCCGAACTCTGCCAAACACATCCGGTGCAATCGAGGCGGTGGATACAAAGTGCAGAAGGTTCGGTATTTACATTTGATTCTGGGTCGTTTAGATTGATTTGGTAAAAAAATATTTGTGCAAATTTTTCTAACTTTATGTAATTCACTTCTTTTTTTTCGTGTCTGTAATACGTAACGATTATTCAGTTCTATATACATGGTGTATTTTGGAAATTCTGTTTTACATCAAAGACACAGTTAAGATAAAAAATATATACGATATTTTATTAATCAACAATCTTCGTACGAAGCACACCCGAAGTGTCGCATATTTTTTGCAAAGTTCTCCTCCAGGCCTTTGAAGCTGCTAAAATTTCAACTGGAATTAGTAATTTTCGCGCAATTTGCGAGCCTATCGCGAAACCCACATAATCCACAGACTTTTTCACCGTTCAAGCTAAATCGAATGTATCCATATATTTTCTTTGGCGTCCAGCTGATTTTTTATCCGATATAATATCCGCTGGCGTTTCTCTCCCCAAGGTGGAAAAACGCTCGTGTCGAGTTTTAGCAGCGCGTTTTGTTTTTCGTCGTTCGATGTATTCGGTAACTTCATTAAGCGCCCCTGGTGCGCGACCATCTGATTGGGACTGTGACTCGTTATTTCGGCCGATTGAAATTCAATTTTATGCATTACCTACCTAACGATCCTCACGATCGATTAACCAATATCGTCGCATTGTCAGCAAACAAAGCAATCATAACCTCATATACGCAATATATATATATCATATGAATCATCCAAATTGAACTACATCCGGATACTGGATGACATAGAGACCGATCGGAATTCCTTCTATGAAAACAAATCGTTACCCATAGTCATTTTAATCATGGAAAATATTCTGAAGTCGCGCAGTTACGTAAATTATATCAGAATATCATTACCCACCCTCAACCCCTCTCAAAATGGACACGAGCCAATAATCCACCTTGATTTTCTATATCAAATTTCGCTCTCTCTCTCTCTCTCTACCATTCCTACCCTTATACCAGATCCCGTAATCGGTTCTCATTTTCTCAAGACTCGAGATTCAAGTAGAGTGGGCGGATACCAGCCAATCTGCTCTGAACCCCTCGAATAATTCTGCTAAATAGCCGGGGTGTCCACGCGCTGGAAATGTTTTAGTGCTGACAGACAAGACGCATGGTTCCCCATAACCATTTCGAATTGGGTTAATACGAGTCGCGAGCCCGGATCCCGCGGAACACGCCAAGAATTAGTTTCCTCGATCTTGGTCACTTACCTCCTGGAGCAGAAATTCTGCCGAGAATCATTTCTACGGTAAAAGCTGAAGACACCTACGCAATCCTATCCACCCCTGATTGCACCGTTACCAACCTTAAACTTACTTAGCTCTCAGATCTATGTATTATATAGGTCACCATTTAAATAAAAAAAATTCCTTTTATCCTTAGCATCAGGCTGGCTTTTGGCAGCTAGTGATTTTCACTTTTATTTTCTACATTTCGACTGTTGATAATTTACGGAAGATAACGGACTGCAACATTTTACGGAAGTGCAAGTGAAACGAGCTGGGAAGAATGTACGGTGAGAAATTTAATACTTATGGAAGTTCAACTGCATAGTGCAAAAGTGTGTACGTACTACGCAGATAGGGTTGTAAAACAAACACATTTTGCAGATTCATTTCCATCCCTAAAACTTATCTCTATTACCCTCGTAAAGTAGTAACACTGCTGCGCGTACATTGGCTCGGACTGCCACCAAGAATTATTCGTTTCTACTATACAGTGATCTGTTTTTTTTTTTTCTTTTTTCTTTTATAATTTGCTGGGCTGTTGCGATACTTGGAAGTGTTTACGGTTATCGTGATAAATTAGTATGGAAATAAAAAGATTCTTTACCTCGTATGATCTTGAAAAGGAACGATCATTAAGTTTGGACCTTCAGTGTACCTCTGGTATCGCACACACCATCGCTGCATTAAGGTTAAATTGTCAGTATGCACGACAAAACTTTTTCCTTGCATTTCTTATTTAGTCTTGATACATAAATTTTTGTACAATCTGCAGATAAACTGTATACGAGTTAACTACACGTCCCTCCCCTTCACCCTTAAAACTTTTAATTAGCGATTCAATTTCAAATTTCAAAAAATTCCATTTTTTTCGCATAAATTCTGTATCTTAAGGGGATGCTTATGAAATGGACGAAAATAAACTTTTCAGATTTCAATTGGTCTCTGGAGTTATCTAATACTTGAAAGTTACCTGAAATAAGGCTACTGATTAAAAGTTATCATGGGGGGCTTGATACGGTATGGCTCGTCCCCTCCACTATAAATATTTTGCAATGAAATTTCATTTAATAAGGCAACTTCGCCTTAACATTGCTGTTACGGGGTGAGATGCTGGAATAATGAAAAGGCACTAAGAGAGGAGCCAGTATGGGATCTGTAAGGTAAAATAATTATACAAAAATTCGAATCAAGCAACTTTACAGTTATCCCAGGATCTCTGATCTTTACCAGTTACGAATCACTGGTAAAGGTAAAAATACGTCAGTGTGATATTTTCGCGCTGCCACGTTGGTAATCTCGATTTTAGGATTCTGCGCTCCAGCGAACCATCAATGTGTCACGGGAAACGCAATGTTTTCTATGACTTCCAGTGGACGTCAGTGAGGACTATTTCACTTATCCAATCATTCGAGAAGTACCACAGTATACGTAGTGCATGGAAATACTGAAAAAGAAAGAATCTACAAGAAATTTTCTTTTTTTTTTTATAAAAGTCATAAATATGACGTCGTACTTACTGCCTCTTCTTGCATGATTATGCAAAGTAGTACGGGCAACCTGACTAAAACAGGAACCCATAGTATATACATATACACACACACACAAATATATACTATGTACTCGAAAGTTGAATCACGATGTGCTGCAGCATATAATGCCTTTAAGATTGCTGGCTTATCCCACCTACTACCATATTAAGTAAGCATTCTACTTTCTAGTTAGTATGCGTCATTTTATCTCTAGCACTGAGCAGACGTAAGGGTGGCGCGGGGGATGCAATACATATTTAGTAAAATAATAAAAAAATCTTTGAGACATGGATTCTCGATAGCATATATCATACTTGCCGGTGATAAAGAGCGACCTCAGAAATTGGTAAGAAGATATTGTGACCTTTTGATCCTGATAATATCTAGTGACATTAAAAAGTCTAAAGTCAAAATAAAGAAGGTGAAATCTCATGCAATCGTTCTTTATCTCTTTAGGTTAGTTAGTATTCCGTACTGGTTTAGAACCCTCCTCAAGTAACCCCAGTAAATATTTGTTAGGGTCAGTGCAATATTCAGTTCCAGCACGTTTGCCACGTTCTTGTTTTGTTGGTGATTTTTTTTTTAACAACAGGGCCTACCCTGATTGATCTACGAGTGAGTGGATCGATCAGAATTTTATCTAATTATTAATCAGTTGGAGATTAATGGCTTATGGTGTTTCAGATTGCCGATAGTACGGAATATTATGCAGCCTTATCCAAGAAGCACAACACACGTGTAAATGGTAAATTACTGAAGTTTGCGCAATAAGTTGTTTTCTCGTCTCACGAGGATTACGAAGGAATCTCTGCGGATACGCACAGTTGCGGACCCTCGGAATCTCCAGCTTAATTCTTGACCAACTTAAATTGGATTAGTAACTCGTGCCTAGAAAGTAAAGTCCATCGAGTGATCGGCAGTAGTAACAGTCAAGTATGCGTCAGATTAAGGGAAATTATAATTAATTGGCATAGGCATAATAACGATTAAATTATTACAGGACTATTTGGACAACAGTGTAAATGAATATCGGTATCTTGCAAAGTTTATAAAGTTACCGAAAGCTCAAATGGAGCTATTGTCATTCAATTGGATTTCCGTACAGACTTCCGGCACGTTGGAAGTTATCACTAAGTTTACTTGTATAGAAAACCAAATAGCGAAAGGGGGAGTGTGGGTATTTATTAAGCCTCTGGGAGAAAGAGAGAGAGAGAGAGAGAGAGAGAGAAAATGAAACGGAGAAAGAGAAAATGAGAGAAAGAGAGAGCTTTTCAATCAACTAGCTTTTCAGCTGGGTCTCTTCATAGGTTCATCTCATTTAACCCGGGCTTTAGTCCAGGACCTCGTTAGAGGTACAGATTACATTTTAATTGAGCTACTCGTCACAGGGTGTGACGTAATCGTTGAAGTTTCGAAAATTTCAGAGACCTCGGACACTTTCGAAATTAAACCTTTTTCCTTTTCTCCTGGCAATGTGTATATATTTTGTCTATTTCTTAACAAAGATCCTCACCTCCGCCTTCCTCTGGCAATCGTGGTCGTATTTTTAGCTATGGCCACTATGACCACCATAGCCGTGCGTGACAGAGAGAGAGAGAGAGATGAAAAACGAGATAAATAACGAAAGAGACAGAGAGAAAGAGAGAGAGATGGAGGATAACTGGCACGAGGGAGTTGCTTGCAATTTTCTCATTAATTGCTTAATTTGGACGAGATTGAGGCCGCAGGCGAGGAAACGTACTAAATGAATTAGCCTATGGCGGTGTAAGTTCCATCCTTCTCCTTCCATTTTCATATTTGCTTTGCGTATGACGTAATGATATTTATTAACAATCTTCGAAGGCTCCGTGTACGGCAAATTCAAATGCATTACGTCACTCCGTATTAGACGATAAATCAATTGCCTGTTAATTAGTCATATATTCTCTACGTGTATATCTTGCCGCTAACGTGTCGCTTGATAGAGACTTGGCTTTTTACCAAATGCTCGGGATTTAACGTTCGATTTCAATTATCTTCTGGTTAATTATAGCTACGATCAGATCAATATCAGCGACGGCTGATTATTTCGTAATAACGAATATGGAATAATGCAAAAATTTCATTCTTAATTAAAACATATGAGATTTTACGTGTGACGAACGATTACGAGTAAATTTTGAATTATATTTTTTCCTTTTCCTCGTCTCAAAGAAGACGAACACCAACACTTTCGTTCGCCTTTCGTAAACTCCCATTTCACCCTCAGAGATATTTGCCTCGGCAATTCCAAAGAGTCGAAAGGTTTACCACTAAAGCAGACCCCCTCGCTGACCAGAATCGTTCGGCGTGATGGATAGCGAGAAATCCGGAATCGATTCCTCGCCAATTCTCGCTTTTTCCCTTTTTCTTATTTTTTCCATCTTCTCTCTCTCTCTCTCTCTCTCTTTGCCCCTTCTCCCATCTTCCCACCATCGTCAATTCCTCACTTCCTAAACCTCTATTTATCTCTAAATACCTGAGCATCGGTCCCTTCGAAACAATCATCGAGTAAATGAATGGCCCGACTGTATTTAATCCTTTCGTCTACCCTTACTGTACTATGTAAAGCAGCCCTTAGACTTTTGCGGATATATATATATAGACTGTCACACGTATAGTGGTTCGATGCGACCGACCGAGTCTCATGTAGACACTGTGTCGCCTTTAGGTTCCATGGGTGAGGATGGTGGGGTGGTTGGAGGGGAGCTAATACCCTCTTAAAGAGGGCAGCTTTACGGGCGAGTGCTTCCATTCACGCATTCGAAATGGGAGCGCGAGACACTCCGAAGGGTCAGTCCACTATATTATCGTCAAGACATACGTGATAAAATTCTTTATCAACCCCTTTGCCAACTTGCGCAATACTATATATAGTCGTCCTCGGAATCTATTAAGGGTTGGAAGGGATACGTCGCATTTTTTCACTCTTCATCCCCAAGTGGTGCAGAGATTGCTTTTCGCTGCGAGAAATCACCCCAATGGACGATAGAGGGATTCAGAATGGCGAATAGACATAGGGCGAGGGGGTTGCTAAGAGAAATTTCAGCTAGCTCAGAAATTCGGATAATTACGTATACGTAGTTGCACGTACTGGACATCTGTTGTGGCTGTAATATACATGTATATATATACACACCCTTGTTGTATTTATGTATAAAGGGCGTGAAAATCGTGAAAATCG
>JARPRG010000658.1:278789-297335 GCA_031001745.1 Hartigia nigra | reverse complement strand
TGCTAGTATGCTAGTATACTAACAGCAATAAAAGATCTTAATTGCTGCTGGTTTCTGCCGTTGCGTTATCTCTGTGGCGATTCAGTCTGTGGACCATTGGAACAGGGTCTCTGGGACTTATTACGTGCGCTATGTCTTCCGGATTCAATTAGCAATCTTAGAACAGATCAAATCATCTTCCTAACCTTATCTTATATATATCTTATCTTGATGTTATATTAAAATATACAAGTGACAAAAATGACTATTTTGCATCTGACAAAATTATGTGAAATTTTCAACATTTGTTTGAAGGCAAAACATTTTTATTCATATTCGGATACTTGAGACAGTCGAAAAAGCATTTACGTTACTGTACAAAAAAATAAAAAAAAAAGTATCTTCACCGTGTAAAGGAGTTACGAAAAAGAAAAGTAGCAATATAAAAGATAGGATTTTTTTCCCTTTCTTTTATATCGATATTCTTTCTCCGTACAGTCGAATTTATAGGCCATATCAGAAGCCCCATGACGTCTTCGAATATTTCGAAAGCGTCGTTTCCCTCTAAATCTTTATACAATGTATCTACTAACCTAACCTACACGAGTATTGACTTTTCTTTTTTGACAAAAAGAGAAACAGCATCAAGACCCGTAAAAATCCCATAAACAAGAATATCATTATATTTTCAAAGTATTCGAATATTCCATGAAAAACCCGCTAATTGTTTTCTCAAGTTACGATCACATACATTCCAGACGAAATTACAGTAACAAGGGACGCAGTCAAATATCGTCACTGTTACCCTGTACTGGTTTCCATGTCGCGGCTGTTTTCTCCGAGTAAATTACGCTGCAATTCCTATTTACTTAACTAAGATGCATTAATGGGAGAAGGGTAATGGCGCTAGGCAGAAGACACGGAAACCGCTTTACCAACGTTTCTACCTACTACCGGCTGGCATTCCCCCCCCATTATCCTCGGTGCTTCTACAGTATAGGTGCTTAAACCGCATTCGGTATTTCGCTGCACGACGTCACTCTGACAAATGATTATTACAATACGTGCCAATGTACATTAAGCATCCTACACATATCAAAATATATGAATATCTATGGAGGATTTTAAATAAATTTATCTCAAGAAATACATTATTCTGTATGCCAAAAATCACACGCTCGTCTTACTTGATTTTTTCTTTCTTGTGCGAAGTCGATGCGTTAAGCGTGAAAGGAAATAAAGACGTGACAGGATCTCGAAGCCTGAACTTCTTCTGGCAATAGGATGACACTCTTGTGAACCATGTGAATCTAGTCAGCGACCCGTCGTATTGGAAGAACATCGTCCTGGTAGGGTAGGATGGAAAAAAAAAAAAAAAGATGCGCCCCAAAGGTCCATGGTCCAAGTGAATAAATGTTGAATAAAAAATGTCAGACGAAAAGAGGTCCAAAGGGACACTTCTGGCACGACAGGGACGTCATTGAAGTTGTACAATGGCGGACCGATTCTTTCCCATAGATTAAATATTCTCAAGCCCGAATATCTTCCACAAAAGTTCCCATTGACAGAGACGATAATATGAAGTAATGCAAAAATTCGATAACCGACAAAAACATCTTCTTTTCTTTCCAAAATAAAAGTATTTCGTCAAATCTACAATTTACACGCATTAGATCTTGAAAATCATTTTAAAAAAAATGTATATTTAATAAAGCAAAGAATATGGGTGGTGGAGAGTGAAATGGAGTGAAAGGTGAATCGAAGGAGTGCTAAGCCATGAAGAACGAAGCCACGAGAAAAAAAAACGAGTGGTCGACGAAGCTCGTAGAAATGGAAGTGGTGGGTGGCTGGGCAGGAACGAAGGAGTGTGGAGGACGAAGTGTGGATGCTGAGGTAAGAAAGAAGATCGCAGCAGGGTGAAACCTTCTGGATTATTCATCCATGGCGATGAAAAAGCTCCGAAAGGAACTGCTGCAATCAGAAGCCCAGTTCGGTTTATACTTTTTTTCCAAAAAACAATGACGAGCATAATGGAGGGAGGCAAAGATAAGACGAGAATAAAAGCAATGTTGAATAAGCGAGCTCGTATGCGCTTCAATGATTCGTGTACCTTTTTTGAATGAGTGGAATTAAAGGGTGGAAAAGAGGGAGAGTAAAGTTGAGAAAAAATTGAAGAAAAAGCTAATGGACGACGAGTGCATACAAATTTTCGGAGGACATCGGCACCCTGGAAAATGAATATAAATAGCGGCGTTAGTCAGTGCCCTGAGAAAAGTGGAAAATAATGAAGCGTCCTCGACTGCTAACCATTCGAACCACCCCAGCAACCCCCCACGACTGGAATCGTAGAACAAGCAATTTCGATCAGGAGTCATTGAGTCTCGGCGGAATTTAAATTGCTGAAGATTCGATGCCCAATCCCCAGCACCCAATTAAGTTTCATCTGATTTGTATCTCTTACTTCTGTATATATTCTTCTATACTATCCTTTCTTTTTTCTTGTATAACTTCTTATTAGCATTACCGCGAGCAAACGTATATCCTGTAAAGGAAACGACTAAAGTTATTTTACGTAAGGGTGTTATAGAGTTTCAAAGGAGAGAGAGAGAGAGAGAGTATGGCAAGAGGGATTTTGGATCGTCGGGTGTCCGAAAAAAAAAAACGAAAAATAATTCTATCTAATGTAACTAAATATGGAAGGGACGTGAGATGAATAAACTCTTAGCTGAATTTTAGTGTTTTCCTTCTGAAATAAATTTGGTTCATCCCTTAAGTGTTATCCACTTGTCTCATTTTCGATTTTTCTTATATTTTCGGGTTGCGACGCTCATCACTAGGGACCTAGTAGCCTCGCGCTGCTAGGTTGCAAGGGAGGCAATCTGTTCAAAAGAAAAGTGGTGGCCAAGTAGAGGCACAACCTCTAACGACCTGGCGCAGCAAACTGCCCCCGAGGAAAGAGAGAAGGAGAGGGATGCTGTAGGACGATAGGGCTTCATCCACTCAGCCATGATATTCCCGCACTGCCAGAAGCGATATAAAAAGAAACCGACCCACCGGGGGAAACAAAGTTTTTTCATTTCAGAAATTTATCACTTAGATCGTCGTCGTCTACGTCAGCTCCCACTATTATTATCACTGAAAATATCAAATACTTAATTCGACAAGTAGAGCCACGACGAAACTTCCAGACCGAGAGCCACACTCTCGAAGGAATGCGTAAGAGATCCGTAAAGAAACAACAAATTATAAATAACAAATAAAATCCTAAGATATTCTCAATCGGTATAACTAAAGGATAATAGTATTTTTCACAAAAATCTATCCCTTACTCGTACAAATTTTTATCTCTTCCAAAACCTTCACTCCGAACACTCCGTCTTCAATCAACGAAATTTATACCCTCTGTTTGCACTAACTCCAAGAACTACCCCAAGATTCCCATGTACGAAGGATTGCCGAGTGTCTCTCTAAACGTTATGGCAATGCCTGGCCCCGTCTCCACCCTTAGTATCTTCGTGGTTAGGCTCGCATTAGGCCATGAATTATTAACACTAGACTCGAGAGAAACGACCAATGGCCTCCGGCGAAACGACTTTTTTACGAGAAACGAGAGCACAGCGACATAATCCAAATTTGCTAACGGCGAGTGTTGCGACGTCGGACGTCTCGTAGTCGCCTAAAGTCACGTCGGGAACGACGCATTGTGGCCTCAAGTGGACGAACATGCGAAGTCGATGGTCATTGCTGGTTTTGTCTCCCTCCCTCCAACGTCCCCGGAGGGCTTGTTACACTTTCGTTCCCACTATAATATCATTTTCACTAGAAATGAGAAAAAGCACGGCTCTCCGGTCAACGACGCTCTCGTATCCCAATCGCCGCCATTTTCGATGCTACAAACCAAGTGGATAGTTACCAACGCGAGAAACACATGAATTCGTATGCGTCACTGACGCAGAGAAGATTTCAATCCTCATTGTTTTTCTTTTTTCTCTTTTTGTGAAGCATTTAGATACGTCCTCGTACTGCAAACTCTTTTGTATTTCCTTTGATTCTAATGGGAAATAAATTTAATAACCGAGTCCAGTGCGATTCTCGTAATTGTGCAATTACAAAAACGCTAATGACTTTAATCTGCAGATTATATAAAAAAAAAAACAATTTCATACGATTTCAGTAATTGCATACGAGAACAGAGAAAAATTGTCTATCGATATATCAAACCCGTACATTGTGATTCCAAAGTAAATAGCATTTCGGATTATTTATTCGCATTATGCAATAATACTACCGTAAACATTGTCCCGAGCCACAACACGAAAAATGCTATTATTATTTTTAAAAACTTCATATTCCTACACAGGCGTTACTCGTGTACGCCAATTTTGAATTATGTAGCAATTCTCAGTATTGTACGATGCTCCGCGGCACAACGGTCGGACTTTTAGTGGCTTGCAATTTACGTTCAAACTGCACACACATCCAGATACCTCCAGCTGTTTATATCCTTGGCTCTTTTCGCGCGTCACGATGCAGCCAAGAAAGTTTTGCCTTTTAAAGTGCAGAACTAACAAAACTGAATAAATGTTATTCCTAGTGTTCCACATGCGACGCCGTATCGCGTTATACCGAAGTGATACGAGAAACTCCTAGCACTATATATGATGATAAGGCAATAAAAGAAATGGTGAAATAACAAAAATTAAATACACTTTCCCAAATCCCGTAAAATAACAAAATAAATCATCTCTGCCAATTGGAGCATCGCGAAAAATTATTTTACGCATTCGCAAAATACAAATATTCCTGTATAGCTATGTATAAAACAGTAAATACGTTATACATAGGCGCAGAGTCCTACACGTACCGACTGCCACGTAACCATCAATAGGGGTTGAAACACCCCTTTCGGAAATCACTTTAACGTGTAACCAGCTCAATCCCGGATCGTATCAAAGCAGAATCATCAACTCTGATATGCCCTGCTCCATGAATCCCCTCTTCATCCCTTACGATTATCCCTACCCTTAACTTCAACCCTTATCCTTTGACTGTTTCCGCCAATGTATACCCCGCAATATTCACGTAGGTGTAAACGTCTGACAACTCATTCCCTTCTTTACCTTCGACCCCCATAACGCTGTCCTTTCCTTCTTTATCCTTTATCATCGCAAAGAGGCCACCCTCTAAGAAATTCTCTCAGTCATTTATGAATCCCGCGCATTGACTAGTTGCTATTGTCTGGACGAAAGGATTATTTTATTGCTCCTGAGAAAATGGAAGGATTATCCCAGAATATCTATATACATCTAGATGGCATATGCATGATATTATTATTATCGTTTAGCCGTAAGGGCTTATCGCGTTATCGCTATTGTCACCCTCCGAACGAGACGGTTTCTCTTATCGACTGTAAAGCTAGAAGATAATGTTCACGGCTATGAAATACATTGTCGAATAATCAAATATTTCAGAGGGTCTGAATTTATGACGAATTTCACGTCAAGGAAAGGAAAACGGGACAAGGAAATTGCCCCTGTATTCCGAGACCAGAAGAGACTCACCGCGAATTCTCAGCTTTGGACGTCCTGGAATTTCATCTTGCACATAATTAATCTCGGCAATTACGCACTCGACAAGTATGGTTTCAGCATGCCGCTATACCTACGTAACTGTTACGTACACGTTACTGTACCAAGTTCCTGGAGAACATTTCAACGTAACAGCCGAATTCTACAATATCTCGTAATACGAACATCAGTCGCCTATTCCTCTTCATTGATCCGCTCCTACATGCCCACTTGAGTTACCATAGTTTTCCAACTCCTCGAGTACGAGTTACTGCTGTTTTACGTGATACGCGAGATACTAGGAATAATTTGGAAAAACGTCACTGCGTACATTTTCGAACTGTTTATGAAAATTATTCAATCGCACTTTCTGTTATCTGTCTCGATCGATTCGAGACTCTCGTTCGAGTCTCTGCAATTTATTATAAATCACTTTGACTATTTACGAGTCACGTGATTTCAATATCGCGTGACTCCCCACGCGTCCGTTCGATTAACAGTTTGATAAAGTTGTGAAATAAAATAGAAACGAGGCCAAATCGTGACAGAATTTTTGTCGCCTTTGCCAAGCACTTATAATGAGATAAAGAATAATTGATAAGCCGCGTACACCTAAGAAAAAATGTTGTTAGTATCGTATGTACTATAGTCTGGACTTAATGACTCGATACTGGATAAAGACGCCAGTGAAAGACGATCCGGAAAGTGAGTGCCGGCTAATGGAGATGCTGTGAAAATTACAAGATAAAGAAATCTCCCTTAGAAACAAAAAAAAAATGACAAAATTCATTTAACACACACTGTGTGTAACAACCTTCCATAGAAAAAAAATTCGCATTCTCCAATTTTCCAAAAAATTATCAATACCATAAATCTTCGAGTGAAAACATGATTCTATGCTTTTTCACCCCTTAAACGAATTTATGCTCTAAATGATGCTGGTTCCGTATGCAAAAGATGCTGCACGGGACAAGATGCTTCTGAGACGCTAAGCGTTCTATGAATAGACGCTACATACCATGCACATACAGTGTATATGAGTATGCATAAATGGGCATGCAGTATACATATAAGTTTTCTACCCCTCAAACGCGAATACTCCAAGTACAGTGCACCCCTGGTACGTACTACCAACGAAGTAAGATAAAAGTACTAGAAATAGCAGTAATCGCGTCCAACCATCCAAAAAGTATGATAAAGCACCGAAGGACTTTTGCGTGCTGACTGGAAAGCGTATATTACCTAAATGTTTCCTTGACCCCACTATGTCTTATCTGTCGGAAGTTCCTCTGTTCGAGGTGACCCCGTCGACAATTCGGGCATAATACCGGTTAGCATGTATATCCAGTAGATTATTTGCATACGTAATAGCGTGCACAGATACAGATCGTGAACGTAATACGGCCGAATCTAGATTAGTTACCCAGAAATTACAAGCAATTAAACATCCTGAACGCGATATCAACGGGTACAATTGACAGCCGAAATAATTTCCCTAGAAACAAAGGCGAACGATCGGGCAAATTTTAACGAGACGTTTTCATTATTGACATCCAAATTTCTGGAATCTCGTAGAAAAAAAATAACATATACATATAACGACCCAAACCAACCACCATTTATGGTCCTCCAGGTATCGTCTCGCAACTTCCACTTTCGTGGAATACAATTCATGGAAATCCCCATGAGAATGGGATCGAGCCAAAAGTCAGAAATGCTCGCGTGACTATAAGCTACCCGCCATAGTAATATCCCCATAGACACCGCCATAGGCATAGACGTACACCATACACAGGAGTGCCGTAAACTTCGGTCTAGATAATAACAGGATAAGATACTATATACTACGTCACTGGTCTGACCATCCAGAGATATAAAAATTCACCGCAAAGCTGAACTTCGTCTTTCATCCCTTATAAAGGGGCTGGCTGTATACCTTGCACTGGCTAAGGGTTGATACTGCAGCGAAACCAGAGGATGCCCTAAGTTTGCCTAAATAGCCATAGACACGAAAGGGGTTGGTCTACGAGTTCTATGGTATATTATAGAGATGGGCTAGTCGCACCCTTACAGAAATAGTAGATGCATCTTCTCTATACCGTATCTGTACTTGCAATCAAGCTCAGGGAGTTTGATAACAGCGAGTAACTGTAGCTGGCATATGGTGTAATCGAGGAGCAAGGGTGCTTTTAGGGTGCGCACCCTGACTTTATCCAGACTAGTGGTTTTACTGTAACCTACTCGTATAGACGCTTTCTCCTTAGTTTCATGGAATTCCAGGTATTCCCATTAAACTTGTTTCGCGTCATATGTGGAAATAACTCGAGTCTCTATTGGTAGGTTATGTCCTAGCTATAGATATACATATGTTTGTCCTGTGAGCTGTTACAGACGTACCTACATTTATTTGTATCGAACGACCGAAGACACGATTTAAATTCATAGACCATAAATAGAGATTACATCTTAGGAGATCAAGACGTGACAAGTATCGCGGAACGAATTACTATAGGATGAGTCTTCGTCCTGATGGACGTTCTCACGATACCCGCGACGTTCGAATTCCTCATCGGGAGATTAAAGCTTCCTGGAAAGATGCTGCTACGCGTGTATTTATTTATTTTCACTATAAATATTTCTCCATACTTTTTTTTTTATCCGTTAATTAAAAAAATATCGTCACGCCATTATTGCATGCACTTTACGATAATTAGGAATATGAACTGATTGCCGACTAATTTCTTATGGCAGTGGTGCGAGGCAAATTTTGAGAAAAAGGATTCAATCAATAAATCAGAATTTCTGATGCAAGGCATCATCTTTATAACCAAAGATAACTTCGTCTTGCTCGGGGATGTAAATTTTGACGAACAAAATACTTGGCGGTTATCGCACGGCTTATCGGCCCTACTTAATACAGTTGGGGGATACCTTTTTTTTTTTTTATATTATTTCAAACACGTAAGTTCAAAGTCTTGTTCGATTTATCATCGTGACGTGCTGAGAAACGCCTGGATTTATTTTACGCGCGTCCGCTGTCCCCCAGCCCGATGACAAAAAAGACCATGGGGACAAAAAAAGCTGGGTCGTCTTCTAAATCTCGCTTAGCAATTTAGCCCATTGCCTCAGAAAGCTGCAAAAATGACCAAATCCGATAAGTCTATATTATCCTAATATTTTTCGTTATCGGATCAACGTAATACGCGGTGGTCCTGGCTAAAAGCGATCATATACGGTTAAGCTAATCTCCCATATTCAAGGATCGGCCATTTTGAATCATACGCTCAGCAAAAGGGGATAGTAGCAATCTCTTTATGCTCACGACATGAAGATTGACACATAACGTCATAAGTTCCACGAGATTTTGAGTCTGATATTCTTCTTTGCTTCTATCGCCTCTTTTTTTTTTTTGGGCAATTACATTTTTTTTTAATTCCACTTGACGTTTTATTACACGACTATAAGGCACGTGGCTTTATTGTGAACATTTTTATATGGATACACATTGCCAAGGTAGGAGCATTATATTATGTCTACAAGACCCGAAGCATAGATCGTAAATTTGTCTAGAGTCCTAGGGCGATGATAAATTGATAAAAAAAAATGTATATATATATATAATGGCGAAAGGGAGGAATTTCTTTCGTCGTCGAGATAAGCATCGAAGCGGATGCCTTAAAAATATCCATGCGACGACACAAGGGAGAGAGTGGATGATATATATATTATTTAGCGATGACCTTATGAAATACCGTTATGTAGCTACGCCTATGGGAATGGGGATTGCTACGTGAAAAGAAATTTTAGCATTTATACTCATATCTCAGAAGATAATATTCTCTCCAGCCACCCACCCACTTCATTTGTGCCTTGTAACAATCCTGAGCGTAACAAAGACGACGTTATTTCAGGTAAATACAAACTGTTGTTTCTGTATTTGCAAAAATGAAAAATCGTGTGTATCAATTTTCCGTAAAAAAAAAATTCAACGTACCACTCGTATGATTATTTTTACGCGAAGCACGAATAACCCGTAAGGGCGAAGGGAACGAAACGTAAGAAGACGTAAGAAATCGTAAAAGAGTAATCGTCGGCGAGAAAATTCACGAAGCCCTTCTGACCATCTGGCGTGCGAACGTTTATACGTAGAAATTGAGCGTAGAGATCGAACGAGTTCGAGAAAAGTTTTGGAGTAACGAGTGAACCCAGAGAGAAGAAACTTTATCAACAATAAATGACATAGGAGCGTGAACGGTAACGATAATACCCTTAAAAATAGTGATCATTCTATTTGATCTCTTTCTATTCTAGAAAAAGATTTCATGAAAATCCTCCTTGAACCGGACGATTAACTATCTGACGAGATAAAAGTCGCATATAGGTCAGCTAACTGAATATCCAAAGAATGAATAAAAAGCCAATTCGATCTACCCAGAGAATTGGCACATGGCAAGACTACGCCTCACTAATATCATTTCTATCTAGGATAATCCTAGACCTTACGTCACAGTACCTATACCAGTGATACGTCTAGTGGTAGTTCCCAAAGATTAGCCAGACTTCATTCGACTGGTAATAGTTTTGTCTCAGGGTGACCCTGAACTCTTGTCATTTGTAACCATCGAGCCTGAAGGGTGTACGACGTGTACAGGAGGCGGGTTGCCCTAATAGAAGAAGAGGGCCCCCTCTTGGCCGCTCAGCCGCACGAAGCGTAGAAGACGACGACGACGACGACGTCGAGCGTCGTACTAAAATATAAAGAAGACGAAGGGGTGTGGAGGGGAAAGAGAAGCGTCATAAAAAAAAAAAGAGAGCTCGAGGATTTGATCGACGTTTGTTAGGATAGACTCGACTTAACCCGTAATCAGGCATCAATCTCTATAAATCCCTGGCGGACTTTGGACGGAGTCCGCATTATATTACCATGGGCGAACTTCTAACTTTTTTTTATCTCCATTTCTCTTCTTGAAAAACACACCTTCGCGTCCCACTCACTCCTCTTTCATATATAGTTCTACCAGAGCTTCCTATCCTCCCCTGCGCCAAGGGCTGCTTCTGGCTTCACTTGCTCCTACGTCAAATCTTGTCCCGTTCTCTCGCTTACTCATTCTGAACGCCGCCAAGGTCTTCTCCAATTTATTATTGACTACCCTCGGTGTAGCAACCCTCGACTTGGCAACCCCTTCGTATACCCCTCCACTCCGCCTTAGAGATCTTCTCATGGCATTCCTCTTCACACCCACGATATTCTCCCCTCCCTTGCAACGATCTTCCATTCTTCGTCGTACAGACGTCGCGAAATCTTACTCCCCCTAACCATCACAACTTCATCCCTATTGCCTTTCAACCATCAATCTTATTTCCACGACTCAAATTTACCTGACAGCTTCCTCGCGGTCTGCATTTGATTCTCGTGTACGTCATCATCATGGATCCAATTTTCTTAGGGTCATATACCCCCAAAGAAATTTTCAAGGAGTTCCTGGGACTTATACGTCTGGAAGTTTTGGCTCCTGCCATGATGGATATGCCAGATTTTACTGGTGAGAAATTCGGACACTCTAGGGAACGTCTCTTAGACAGATCTTTATACCGCCATATATTTTACCGCCGATTTTCACTTTTATGCTGCAACGTACACCAAGGCTATTTAATCGATCGTGCCAAATTACTGGGAAATATTATTTTTGTCTTTTATTCATTTCTCTCGTATGTCGATAAGGTGTCGTATAAAGAAAATATCTCGAAATTCTGTCGCGACTTTTACCCGATGCTGATTGTCGTTCCGATGCCTATGAATTTACCACGTGGCGTGCACACGCTCACGACATGCTGTCAACTTGACAGATTGCCCTTACTTAGCATATATATAAGAATACTAAATAATCGAATCCTTTATGGGATGTCGGTCCAACAGGCGCGTAGTACGTATACAACGGGCTACAATTATAGCCGGGTGTAATTATATCGAGAATATCAATAAAAATTAATTTAATTCTATGAAAGAAAAAACTCGTATAACACGCAAGTAGATACATTATTTAATATTACGTCACAGTAAAGATTTTTATGAAAATAATCGCGGTGGATCGAGTGATCGTTAAACTGATACACAAAAGCATTAAAGCTCCTTCGACATAAAATTACCCGCTATAAAGTACGAAGCCACGTAACGCGAGGGGTGGACTTATTTTGCAATTTCAATTTCTCCTCTGTACACAAGTTTCAATAACGATTGATACACATTCTCCCTTATCGCATAAAAGAAAATCATGTAATTTCCCTTAAAGAAAAAAAGAAAAAAGTCCAACTTTCAGCGTTGCAATGAAAAAGCAAAAATTCACCATTAATATTTACAAAGACTCTCCAGCAATATTCAATAGGCACACGTTTCATTATTAGTAATTCGATTAGTAATTTTTTTTTTTTTTGGTCTACTCACTCGGCATCCACACGGCGAACATTGAACTGATGAAAGGTGACTGCGACAATTTCGTCCGGCTGCCCCGTGAACGTGTAAAGGAGACAATCGATATTCGGCGGGTAGCGTTTCGGAAAATCGGGCGACGTAAAGGTTCCACCCTGCGGGCTGTACGAGCTGCTGTACACGACGCAGGAACAACCTGACGCATAATTACAAGAAACATAATAAGATTCAAACATTCAAATGTTACGTGACAAACATGATAACTCATACACGTCACCGTACGATGCTGATACGCGGCATTTTCTTTATACGAAGAAAACGAGAAAAAAAGAGAGTGGATCGGACAACACGATATAAAAGAAAACGAAACTTTTTACAAATAGGATATTGTCCACCCTCGTATAGGATAGTCACATAGGTGCAGAACCGAATGATTAAAGGCGTCGATTATTCACTGAAGTTATTCCACGATTTACACTCCTCGCGCTTCCCGTTATCCGTCAGACTCCGGTGCGCCTGGGAATTGCGAAAATTTAATTTCCTGTTTTTCAATTAACTTCCACGTTATTCCACTGGAGCCAGCACCCCCTCCTTGCCCATCCCGTCTACATATCGCCATATATGCATATAAGTCTACCATACATAGATACATACGCTAAGCATTTATAAAGAAGCTCAAGAGAACGCGCCAAGTGCTCGAGTATGATTAAATAGCAGGATGACATTTAAATGAAATTAATTTATCTACAAAAATCGTAATGACGTCAAAACGATTCTCGTTCATTAACGAAAAAGTCCTGGATCCTCTTCCTTGCACTTTCTGATTTCAAGAAATCACTGGAGGATCAAGGGTTTAATTTAATGCTATAGGCAGTATAGGCAGTATGGCTGAATAAGAAAACGATACATTTCATATATATATATATATACACACATAGACACATTGCTACAGTGAAAATGAGCCTAATCGTGTTATGAAATTACGTTCAGTTGGCTTTGGCAACTTTTTGCACGATTCGTCTCTGTCAAAAGCAAGTATAGGCATCGGGTAAGTACAGATGGGAAGCGATTACCCTCATTAGGTGATCCATTAAGATCCCAGCGGCTTGTTTTACCGAGAGAGGTAATCCAAACAAACCAATTTATTAAGATGGCAATGCAATTAATCAAGCGTCGCGGTGAGCTATTTGAAAAAGCAAATCCAAGAAGATTTTCACCCCGGTAAAGAGATGCCAGTGCGCCTAGTGACGAAGGGAAGTCTGGGGATACGGGGGATACAGCTTTTATCCGTAACGTGAATTAATAACGACGAAAGCCACAAATTAGAGGGACTTTTAGTAAATTAGCACACAAAAAAAGTTACCCAGAGAATGTTCAGTTGGTTCGTTCTCTCTCTCTCTCTCTCTCTCTCGTCTTTCCTTCCACCATTTCCGATCTAACGCTCCAACCTCCCACTTTCTCCTTTCCCTTCGCCTTTTTTTTTATCTTCATCGTGTGGATGACACCCTGGCGACCCATACGCTGCCATAGCTTTACTTTTAGTACTGTGTATTTTCTTCACTGTATCCAGAGCCACTATCGCTAAACGAATGACAATGCGAGTCGAGTTGAAATTGCTTGAAACTTTTACTGCTCCCTCTAGGCACGTTACTCCTGTATCGGCTTGAGAAAGAAAAGAAAAAGAAAGAAACAAAGTGAGACGCCGAACAGTATTGATTCCACTTGTCAAACAACTGACCCGATTACAAGTTATTTAATTAAGAAGGATGAAAAAATAAAAGGGATACAATCCTAGAGGGTAGAATCTAGACGATAACTGTTCCATGGATAAGATAGGCTGACGTAACATTGATGATCCAATAGTTTATGTACATGTGCCTGTGTAGCTTTAATATTTTTTTCTTTTATTTCAATTATGTCAATTTTACGCTTGGGCAAGCATATTTAAACTTGGTCTTTATATATATATACATCTTCGCTATTACTCAGGTACTCATCTCCGCATCCTCAGCATCCCTTTGCAAGAGATTCATTCTTCAGTCACGTTCGCTGCTGACTCGTCGAGTATCTTTGTTTCTATTTACTGCGCGAGGCATTTCTTTTCACGAGAAAAACAACGAGAACTAAAAGATATGCTTTATCGTTAGATGGGCAGACGATACAGCACAGAAGCAACAAGAACAAAGATACAGATTGGGCAGCGTCTCAAGAGAGATAAGACATCGGACAGAGAGTGCCGTAGTAGTCCGTTAAATCCGTATAAAGTCGTCAACGAGTCATATTCCTCAAACCGTCAAAGTGTTTCTAAGAAAACCGCAAGAGCGTCGTCGCCCCCTGCCACCCCGCAACTGTTCAACTTAAATCTCTCTCCATCCGGACTTTCGTGCGACTTTGAATCTTCTCGTGGATCGCTCGACATTCCTTGCATCCGGCGTGACTTTCATAGCTTTTCCGAATTTCAGCCGGTAAAGAAGATCTCGAGGAATGGCAAAGGCGACGAAGCGATATTATTCCTACCGTGACATAAGAAATCACTTGGCTTTACGGATTCAACGGGACACTGGACTTTTGCTATCTTGAAATCGTATCAGTAAACTATTACCGGGATTCGACGAGATAACGGCGCAAAGATCTTTCTAAGTTTTCGCGTACTTTTTTTTTTTTATTCATAATCTATGCCAAAATACTGTATCGTAAAGAATGTAAATGTTTCGCTCTCTATTTTTATCTTTCTCTTTCTTTTCATTACTCTCTTTCGTTATCATCTCTTGTCCTTCGTATTGCTACTCTCGTCTAGAAATATGTAGAATATTGAATTCCATTACGCAGAGAACCGTCACGTCTATCGCTACTTTTTCCAGAAATGCTCCAGGGCTCTAACCTTCTATTTCTTATTACAGATATGCATATCAGAGTTTCTCTTTTTTATATTAATTAATCACGAACTACGCTCTCTTGGGCTCGAAGTTCCATTTCTAGATTTTGATATACACGTACCTCGAGATATCCACCACCGCGTGCATCCAGAGAGAATTTTCAATAAATTACGAATATCGTAAAATCTAGTGATACAAATTTCGCCCTTTCCCATTTACTCAAAAAGAAAATTCATGAAATTCGTTTCCAATGGGAAAACAACATTTTTATTTGTATACCTTAAACAAAAAAATTCTAATTACATCATCGCGTAAACAGTTTCTGAATAGATGCTCAGTACATTCAAATACAGTCCCTTGTCTGATCTTCATCAATTTTCCTCTTTCCCCACCCTGACAAAACAAACGAACCAAAATCAACCGAAATCCCATCTGTCAGCCGACAGCATCCAGATATTCAGCAAGATACGAAATTTCTCAATTGGCCAAAGCATCCAAGTCTACCATTGATTTGATGGATTCAAAATGGCCAACCTGCCAAATCAGAAGAGACAGAGTATCCCACAAATAACCGGTACAACAAATGTTATACACGCATCCACGAATCAGCTACCAAATATACTGGTTCGACAGTCTCGCATTTGGATAAAAATATTTGCCCTATCCAAACTCCTCGTTGTGACCTGACGACGCTCACGCAACGTTCGCGTAACGTTTTTCTCTTCCTATGCCTTCTCGTTTTTTTTTGTTTGTTTTTTTGTTTTTTTAATACTACACCATCACTCCCCAGGGCACGATACGAACGACTCTTTCGCGAATTGTCGATATGAATAATATATCATATTTTTTATCATCCCCCTCCCCAAAAAAAATCCTCTTCACTGCAGCTGGGAATATGCACCAAACCATATATCGGATTAAACTCCATTATTCAAGATGTCCATATATCGACTCAGTTCCAACCCAAAACCACCTAGAGTGCATTCATGCAATTTTAACAAGATTGCTAGTACAGTTACTTTTGTCAATGACGTAATTTCAAACGAAGCCAAGAAAGCCTTCCCTGTACTAGGGAAATGCTCCCACCAATGCCTACCGACATTATTAATCACCATGTAATTCCGCGGTCGGTAACGTCAAACACGCGTACCCGGTACACCCTCGTAACGCCTGTGTACGGAGCATTAGACGAATTCATAATTGAAATATTAATTTATTGCACGCAACGAGCGCTCGGTAATTAACACGTTCGGTATGGTCACGTGTCAACGGATGCGCAATGCATGGCGACGTTACTGCAACAGAGCATTACAGCCGCATTACATAAATACTAGGCTTTGGCCCTGGGCGAGTACAAAACATAACGGATAAAGGGGATACTAGTCCGACCCATACTTCTCAAATTTGTTACAGTAGGTTCGAGTCCTTTTGAAAGCTCTCCAAAATACAATGGGCAAAACGACGAACTAAGCTTCTGAACTATAAGCTTTCACGTAAGAGAAACGTTTTCGAATTATTCAAAGCAATTAAGCGCCAACCCGAAGGAAGATACACAGCGGCATTAACTGCTATATTTATTCCTTTGGTCCTTTCAGACTTTTTCAGACTCCATTGAAGTTACGTTTTTCTTGCTTTGCACGAAGCTCAAGTATTTTTCTTTTGACTCTTATCGCGACGATTCGTCACTGACGAATTATACGTTATGTGCTTTGAATTTACGAGAAGAAAGGGATTGCCCAGCTTTTAGTTATGGTGCGAAGTGGGACTGCTATGCGTTCTCAACCAAGTATAAGTAGTATATATTAGCAAAATATATATACAGTCAGACTAAATCCATAATGTAGAGGTGAAAATAAACGAGAGAGAGACAGAGACACTGTAGATAGTACGTTATATATTGGCGAATTGTGAAAATATTTGATACGTGGCAAAGATAGGACGAGACCCAAAGAATTATGGAGGTCCTGGAGGGTCGCTGCGGGAGGATCCGGAGCTTTAAAGCAATTGCGTGATATCGAAGGAAGAAGAGAAAAGAATGAAAGAGGGAGGCTGGCAGGAGGAGGACGACTAATGTACCTTTTTCTTCGTGGCACTATTCGTCATTCTCTGGAAAAATCCAAAATTAGAAACGGTATAAGGATTCGAAAAAAATACAAATCACCTATCCGAAGAATATCTATTATCCAGTTCTATCGCTACTCTTGTATTCGGACTGTAATGTACGAGAACGTTATATGTATCAACTGATTTAAAGTATAGTCGATCCTACTGCCAGAGAAAAAAGAAAAAGGATAAATTTGGAAAAATCTCAACATCAGTTTTGATAAATCGTAAGTAAAGCGACGTCACCGTTTCAAAGTCAAGGGACTTGGCTCTCTTCCGCAATGAGCCTATATGTATATAAATTGATAACGTTGCTACTGCTTTTTTTTTTCGTTTTTCTTTAATAGAGAGATCCATCGGATTCGATAGGATATACGATGCAATGCTCGCGGGATAGTCTATTCCACGATTTATTGAGTATTATGATGAATCGATTGATAGGAATGGGCTGGGATACACGTTAGACTCGTTATATCGCGTGTCGTTCACAGCATACGAAATTTCGTTACAGCCACGTAAAGCCTGTCGCACTGTGCATCGCGTTGCAGTTGCGATAAACCTAGGTGTATATGCCGCAAAATATATATTTATTTGCAAAATATTGTCACCATTATAATTCGCGCGCTGTACTATGGATGCCAATTGTATACACGGCGTGCTTAAACTTCGGCCCTGCGAACCCATCTTAACCACGTAATCTCATTGTGTATTCCGTAGAGGAAGGCTCAGCAGATTTGGGGCTTCGGGCTGCGCTCATCAATAAGTTGCAGCCGGCATCAATATTTGCCGCAGCTACAGGCTTAACTTAGTTTGCAAATTATTTTACTTTACCCAGTGGCTGTTGCCGTTGCTGCTTCTATGGTTGGTGGCGCGAGTAAATTTATCCTGAGGAAATGGGGAAAAAAAAAAAAAAAAATTAAGGATAATGGACACTTTTATACGCGCGTCTCGTTCGAACACAGTACAACGTCTGTGGGTCGGATAAATCGTATCGAATCTCGTAGACGCGTCCAATTTCTATCGACGTTTTTGCACGTCAATAATTCCATTATATCCTGTTTTCAATGATCGCCATACTCCGCCGTTCGACGTATCCTTTTTTGCACAAAAAAATTACAATCAAAGAATTTTGATATACGACAGAAACGGCACACGCGTCGTTCTCCATTTTACGGATTAAAGTATAAATATGGCGACGCAGAGTGGTTCGCGCTAAATCATCGATTAAAAAAAAGCCAGGGACAAAAAAAAAGTCCAGTCAATAAATTGACTTTTGAGTAAATAAAAGTAGCGCAAAAATACAAATTCAAATAATACAGGATCGCTTGGTACAAACAAAATTCTTTTAAAACAATCAATCACAATATAAACGATAGACCTTACTTGTTTACCGGGTTACACAACGTTCCAGCATCCCAATTTATAATCAAAGACTAAACGATAATTATCATGATGTTTCCCAAGAGCATTTACACTGATTCCCTGTTTAATTAAACGTCTCGTCGTACAAAGCTGCTACAGTTTCGCGAGAACAGTCGATACTGCATCGTACCCGGCATACAGCAAGCGAATGCACCATGCACCATGCACCATG
>JARPRG010000658.1:235624-247494 GCA_031001745.1 Hartigia nigra | reverse complement strand
TTTCTCGTCAGCTTGGCTGTCCAGGTATTTAAGGCTGTTTTGTGATGGCGGCATATTGTGCGATGATTTATGATGCGGTGAGTGGATCAGTGCCGCAGCAGCTATGGTGGTAGTGCTGGGGGTGCTGGGGGTGCTGGGGGTGCTGGGGGTGCTGCTGCTGCTGCTGATGATGATGATGGGGGTGGTAATACCGTTACTGCTTATAGCTATGACGTCGTTGATGATGGCGATGGAGACGGTGATGCCGTATGGGAAAGGAGACGATCAATCAAGGAGCGATTAGTCAACTGCCGATCCCAAAAATACTTCAAACGCACTTTCCACCTTCTGCAGAGTCTACCTTTCCAACGATCCGGATCAAGGATCACTAGATCCTTCGAACTAACCGTCAAAGTATCAGGACACTTGATCATCTGAATAACAGAACCGGATGTCACTGAGTAACCAGACTGGAATACCAGATTGTAGTATACTAGAACTTGCTTTAACTGTCTACTGTCTGCATTAACCTTGACTGTCAGAACGTGACCTCACGTTCTCCAGGTTGGTACAAGTTATATCTGCAGCTGCAACGGATCCTAACTCTCTACCCTGACCTCTCTAACCTCTCGACAAGTTGAACTCAGTACTCCATTCGAATCTGCGATTCAAATGCTACACAGGATCATCTCTATGCAAGAATGTCACTAGGGTATTTGGTCCAGATGTATCTTCAGCCGTTTTGCACGGGAATGAAGATTTGTACTATTTAAAATCGCCCCTAAAGGGAAAAGGCCGATCGTAACTAATCGACAGTGTTAATTTATCGTTCGCCATTAGCCTGGCCATCGATACCTAAGGATGCTTTCACGATTCCGCACAGCCTGAAAACCTATTGGCTTTGCTCGATTTCCTTTTTCTAGCTTTATACGAGGAGAATCCTCCGCACGGTGGTCGCTAAGTGGAAGAGAAACGGCCAGTCCTAAATAAGTGGCCCTTTCGTGCTGACTGCACGTTACGTCACTGCCTTTTTCTTTGTGTTTCAGTCGGATGTATTTAACTTGAGTATAGACAGCCTTGCTTCTACACTACGCGTGCGCCTGTCATATTCTTTACGATCCTACGATTTTACGAATTTTGCCAAAATTTTACGAAATTTTCAGCAATCGCTGATTCTTCCCCTTCTAATGCTTTTTGGCGCGTAAATGCTTCAGGGGGAAGCTATAGTTTCGACGTGACCTACGGAGATACCGATTACTTCTGTTATCGATTCCTCGTTCACTATCTGCCATGAAGGAGGGCGGGGGAGGAAGAATAATAATAAAAGATACATTGGAATCGAAATAGAAGAATTGATTGAAAGTATTGATTTTGTTAGAAGGCAATTCTTTTTAATTAAATATTTTTTGGTAATAATGTAAAGACCATTTTTTGCAGATTTCATATAATTCTCGGAGTTTACTTTTAATCGCTAAATTGACTTGTCGAAAAGTTGGTTATCTGTGGAAAGGGCGGGTAGGGAGGAGGGTACCTTGTGAAATTTACTTTGTCGAATTTTTTAAATAAAATTCTAGATCCTTACTTTAATTAGACTGTTGATCTTTCTTGAAGATTTTTTTTATGATTAATTTTAATACGACAAAGTTTACAGTCGAATTCTCTATTTTCGTGCAAAAGACCACTCGGACTGATGACGATTTTAACATTCGTGTTTTAATTCAGTAAAAACCTTTCTGTGCGTCAAAGTTTTTCTTCTTTTTTCTCTCGGACAAGCCCATTTTCGTGTCGAATAATAATAAAATAATACTAACGCGTTAATTATAGCTTAATAAGAGAGAGAGAGGTGGAATAGATACCGTCAGAGATGTATGACCATCTCAACGTCGTCTAATAAGGAATTCTTAAGCCACAACACCTTAACGAGTGTCTTCGCTGTGCGTACTGACTGAAACAAGTGGCGCCACGTAAAGGATCTGTCAAGAAACGCATATGTTACTTACATTGCGTATTTGCATATGAAACGATACGGGACCTTATGCAGTTGCAAATGCAGCTGCAGTGGTAACTTTGCACAGGGAGAATAAACGCAGCTAGAGAAAAAGCTATTAATCTGTGCATATCTTAAGAACGTTTACTTGGAGGATTACTCCTTAGACCCCACCCCTGCCCCACCCTAGATTAGCATAATCCTTCTGTTTGATCTCTTCTGGTGCTTCACAAGTAATTCCCAGAGTCACGTGAACTTCAATTATACGCTTGATAAAATAGCTCCATGGGCTCGAAGATCGTGCATCTTACTGTTATTTTATTTTTAAGCACCGCTATTCTTAGGCTACATAACGAAACTTCAAATCAAAGCATTTTTTTATAGAGGCGAATCACACGTCACTCCTTTTATATCTCAGCTCGCGTATTTTCAAGCAACAACCGTACTGGCCCGATGTCACGAAAAAGTAATGGAACGTACATGGAGAATTTAAAAATTCTATCCATTAATCCAGCCTCGACCGCTTAAGTTAACTCAGTCGCACCAATAATTCTTAATTCCTCAATTTAAATGCACGAATCCTTCTTCGCAATTGCCACACCGCGAGTTTCCCTCATTCTATAAAAAAAAAATATACGAATTATCTCCGCGAACGCTTACATAACCACGTAATGACAATTTCTCATGCTTACTTCAATTATACAAACATCACCTAAAATCCTGGATTAACCAAATTTTCAAGTCACCCTCGTCACGTGCGGTTCCAATAAATCATCTGTGTATAGCTCTTAATTAAAATCGATTTAAAAAAATCCAAAATCCCTAATAAACCCATAAAACATACATTTCCATGATCCTCGTAGACCAAAAAAAAACGAAGAAAAACGATCCATACGGATCCCCATGATCGATGATCGAGCTTGCGTAAATTATCGAAGATCAGCGTCAAGACGTTCAATGCCTTAAGCCTTAATCAATTATTTTCCTATGCGTCTCAGTTGATCCCATAATAAATCGCAGGAAGTCGCCACGGGCAAACTTGAAACTTGTAATCAATATGATATAGTAGTTAAATCAGACTATACTATATGGTATATACGATATATACGACAAACATGTATATACACTGGTATAGACCCGAGCAAAGTATTACATAAGTTATTCGATATACCATAACGCATTAAGAATTACGGTTACTTGGTGGTTGCTCATACTACCTTTGAGCCAGCAATGTAAAGGACTATGGGAAATAGATTTTCCAAGTTTCCTCCTTGGCCATACTCGTACCTTATACGTAGCTTAATTGTGCCTCGGCATAGTTACGTAATACCTTACAGTAACATTCGAGAAGGATCGAGAAGTAGGATCGATCGTCCCAAGAGTATCGTGAACGAACGCGCCACGGAAGCCTGCAGTTGGAAGCACTGACCGATCCGTTTCCTTATCGTGCCTTCAGCTCACCTGGATATATATATATATATAGATGACCCCTTGTAACGTTCTCGTAAGATTCCAGAAAATTGGCAACAAATGATTAGACCTACGATATCGCGCTATGCAGACACGGCTTAAAGCACAACGTCGTAAGCTACAATAGGCCGAGAGTTTCGAGTCGCAGGCGCCAAACTGTCTGGCCATGCACTGGCTGCGTCTACTTAAGCATGTAAATTGTACCTTGCCACGTCTTCCATTAATATCTGATACACTCGTGCACATATATACAATATATACATACAACGAGTTGTAATTAAAGATTGTCACTCAGAAAATTGATCGATATTAAAAATTTAATCGAAGGGCTATTAACTGTCAATTTATTACAGGTGTATAAGGATCCGTTATTACATAACTTTGAACTCACATTAGATACGAACTCGATACTCTTCTGTAGCCTCGTGTAAGTCGAAAAATTATACTTCCTCTCTATGTCTCTGAGTTATTTCTGTAGCCACTCTGACGAGTCTTCTAGGAGAGACACTCGCTCTCACCCTCTCCTCTCTTGACGAGTCAAGGTAAAACGTGTAATTAGGGGTAAAATGCCGTCAGGGAGCAAAACCACCCTTGCTAATGGGAACATGCATGTTCGACCTTACCCCCGAGAGAGTTGGGATGCATCCTAGGAAACACATCCTTGCACGCCCTTTAATTCGCTAATTTATGGTGCCCTGGCTTTCCTTCAACCCTTCCTCGATGGGGTCGATGTCAATATATAGATAGATATATATAGAAACCTGCATATCGCGGCTGCTTACCGTTACGCCTGGGATGCAGCCTCCCTCATGCTTCTGCTCCAGATATCAGCCCTACCACAGATGCGAACCTAGACGTCTTCTTTAAGAACACTAAGCGCACCCCTTGCCAATCCATCCCTTGAGCAACCCTTATCGTCTTCTTGGTGTCAATCAGCTTCTACGTATCTGACACTTCGAATTGGATCGATTTCCCAGATTCCAGAGGAATTGCTATTCGATTACGTTGTTAAGGGTTGTTTAGGGCGTCGATGGGTACTTTGATAGAACACGAGGTAGTTTATTGCCACGAGGATTAACAAGCATGATTAATTATAAAGAGGGGATCTAGTGGATGGCGCATTTTTGTTTTTAACCAAATTTCTTCTTCTTCTTCTCAAACATGCACGTTTCACTTGGATCAATTATAAAGGACGTAATGTACGACTTGGATCGTTCATTTTTTTCTCTTGCATTATTTATAATACGCTGTCCGTTAACTTTGCCTATTTACAACTCTGTCTAATATTATTATTATTATTATTATACCCTGTGATTAATATCGATAATGATACGATACGTCGACACTTCACTAATCATTATGTGTTAATGATACGTATTAATTACACAAATCGGTTATAGAATTTTTTATAATTATTTACACCTTAGTCACTATAATTATAATTGTTATTGTCATGCATTAACATTGCTCGTCACGGAATATTCACTTTTTACACTTTATTTACATTTTATACGGAAGCTTGCATAACTCTACGCGTCATAATTAAATTAATTATTAAAAAGAAATTCTTACCTCAACATACTTTGATTGCTATGGCTTTGTATTAGTGAAAAAAATAAAATTGACTTTAAGCATTCCTAGAGAGATTTCCCTGTACTGCCGTCGATAAATCCAAATGAAAAGCAACGCTGCTCAATGAAACGTGACTTTTTGCACCATTAAAAAAAAACCTATATATAAAACCAAGAGATCACGGGATGCGATACACGGATTCTCAGCGGCAGTTGACGCAACACTAGAGAGGAACCGTAAGAGTTCAGTTGCCGCCAGGAGCAGCGAACGCCTGCGCCCTGAGCTTCACCCACGCGTCCAATCTCCTAACCTTTCAACCCCGCGACAAGTCCAACAGCATGAAATTTGCCAGTACAGCCGAAGTCAAAGAAACGACCGAGTTCATGCTTATAAGAGACTTTAGGATTTTCAGAAAAGTCTGTATACTTTGTGACGTATTTTCTGATCACAACGAGATCGATATCGTTAAAACGTCACCTTCGATCGTCCACCCCCGCTGCTCATGCATCCGCAAGCCCCACGGCTGGGCGCCAGCCAACTATTGTTCCACCGATGCCGACGAACCGGTATGTCCTGGGAGACGAGGGGGTTCGCGATCGTCTCCACCAAAGCGGCAGAAGGCCAAGAAACCTATAGAACCCTAGTCTTGATACTGATCGATCCAACGGAATAAAATAAAATGACAAAGTCATCTGCTGCTGACAGTCATTGATAAAGATGATCCGAAATTCTGGTCCAGTCGTGCTATTCCATCGCCGAGGCATCATGGACCGGATCGCTTCTGGTACCGCAAACGGACACTTAACTTTCTAGGTAGGCATGATGCCTTGGATGGTCCATTGGATGCTGGATGTGATATCCGAAAGTCGCAAGCTAGAAAGGGATCCCGGGAATTATTCGCTAGCGGGGAAATGGCTCACGGGAGGCCCAATGAATGCGTAACGAGAGACGTGAACTAGAGAGGAGATACCAGGCGCTGAGAATCGTCTCTTTGTTGTAGTCCGTCATCATGAATTCACGGTAATCAAAACTGCGGTTAAGTATTCCAAGCCGGTAATGTCTGCAATCCGAAATGACTATGAAAACCTCTTCTGGTGTTGGGTACCTCATTCAAATCTTACCTAACAGCTTACAGTTAGGTGTGTGTGTGTGCGTGTGCGTGTGCGCGTCTGTATATTTGAGGTTATACTATTAGTTGAGAGGAGTTTCGTTACGACTTTACCGGGAACGGGCTATAAAATCAAGTTTTGTTTTAATTTCACATAGCGTCCTAGACCATTGAGCTGGTAATGCTAAGTCGAGAGTCCATCTCGAATTGCATTAGCATAATTGATTATTTTTTCGGATTTGCCATAACGATCAATAACTTTGATTATACGTCCCAATTTATTGATGGTCTCTAGCCGGGAATTTTGACTTGTTATTTTACAAATTATTATATATATATATATATGTGTGTGTGTTTTTCAAGTAATTACCGCACGTAAATTATTTGTTTGGCAAATAATAAATATTTTAATTATATTCATCGAGGGATTTTTTATTGACGTCGTATATTTTATATCGTAAAAAATGATGTCTTATGGAACATATCATTTCTTAAGCAATAAAATTCTCCTCGACCCTTGAACTCTGGCAAGGATTCGAAACTGGGCTCCCATGGCTCAGTGGCTCTATACTTGAGCTATCGAGTGGCTCGACGTGTGTCGAAGAAGATGCTTCGCAACTTGAAATTGCTCTTGTGGAATTGAACAGTCGCAATAGCAATTTCAAGCTGTCCGCAGAATGGCAATCGGATCTTTCTGCAATTTTCTTTGAGGTACAAAATGCTGTGGAACGTGTACTTCGGTAAGTACATCGAGATTACGCTACAGATTTTCTCAAAAAGTCTTAACGTTATAGGCAAATATAATTAATTAGAATTGATTTGGAATTTTTGCAATTCTTTAATATTTATATATCGATCGCTTATAGGAAATTCAATTCTGATTTCATGTACGAAACTTCTACAAATTCTACGATATATTTAGGCTTTGATCGAATGTCTCGAATAATCGATGCAAATTTTGCGTCCTGTCTCGGTGTTTTGCGCTTTTTTTCCTTTCAAATGAAAATAAGAGAATTAATATTCTTCGACGTGAGTAATTTACCTGTGGATAGCGTATTGATCGTATATAGGAAAAAGATATCAAAAGTAGATATAGCAAGACATCGATCGGACGGATACGATACCATTACCCTTTATCGGCATGATATAAAGCTAGTATTCGCTACTGAAAAATGGCAAGGACTCTTATCGTAAGTCTTACGGTTATTATTATTCTTTAGCATAGACATCCATCATCCAAGTACCAGGACTCTTGTAGAGAAATTGCTTTAAGCATCAAAAGAATCCCGATTACCCTCATCGCAGACGTACCCGTGTGTGTTTCTATATACGTATAAACTCGAGATTAAAGTTACACCTCAATCTTCCTGCGGGCCTGTTTACACGTCACATGCCAAATTCTTGGGAAAAGCATTCGTGTGACGCGGAGCACATTAGCATAATAGGGATTCATTTATAACACAAAGCGTCGGAGTCTCGCCAATTTAAATTGCAAAGAGTGTAACGCCGACAATTTTTAAAAGGTTGACGCGGTTTCAATGCCGCACTAAATTCGCGCTATTCAAAAGTCAGCCTTAAACATTAACCCGTTGCTCGAGAATAATGTAAAGGATAGAAAAAAAATGCTTTATAAACAAAATTGTAAATAATACAAATACGTGTATTGAATAATTTTATTATTATATAAAAAACTGCCAATAACTTTACCCCAACGTGGACAATAACCCTTCTTTTCGTTTTATTGAGTCAACGGGGGTGACGTAATTTCGATTATTACCTTACGAATGAAATTCGGATATTAAAGAACAATTTTTATTTTCCAGGTCCTTAGAATTTCCTCTAATTATGGCGAAACTTCGTTTGGCAATAACGTGTATTTCTGAGCCCTTGGCAGTTCGTGGGTTATGGGTTGGGGGTGGTGGGTGGACTATTACAGGGTGGTATAGAAGGGCGGCACGAGGGTAGGTATAACCAGTAAATGTGCATTAACCTTTCGCGAGGAGACCTTAGGTCTCCGGGGCGCTATAAAACAATTGAGAAGAAACTTTACAACTCTATAACTGTCTCAACTTTGACGCACTTACTCGAGTAACCAGCTCACTTGCAAACAGCGTATCGACGAAGCTTTCTCTCTCTCTCTTGGCCCAGTAGTATCATTCGATTACTTGCTTTCAAGAAATACCTGAGTAAACACTTGAATCGGGAAGAAGATTTAAAAAATTGGAATATTTTTTGGTTTAACTGGATATTTATATGTATGGTAAATAGATGGTCCATTGAAAGGATACCTGAACTCCTAGAAATTCTACGAAGGATTTGGAAAAAGGTAACTGATTGACAAACGAGCCGAGAGAAAACAGGAAACGGTTGCTGCTTGACTTTATTTCGAAAGACCGTTGACTTAAGATTGGTCAATCCATCTCGGTCCAGAATAAAGTAAGAGAGAGAGAGAGAGAGAGAATACAAGTCGGAGGCGATCAGTGCTATTTCCCACGGGTGTCGAGCGTAAGTTTTTTGTCGAAAATGAAAAATCCATTTTCTTTCACACTTTCTCTTTCTCTCTCTCTCTCTCTCTCTCTCTCTGTATCTCAATCTATCTGTCTCTCTTCCTCTTATATCCTACTTCCATTTCCAAAGCATTCTCGCAGATAAACGACCCGATAAGCGAACGGAACAACAGGAGAAACACTTAACTGAACAACGTACCTTGCCGATATATCCTCATTCTCTTCTGCTTGTACGTCGAGGCGTCCCGACGCCCAAGTGGTTCCTCACGAGCGACGTCTTTAACGAGGGAAGTAGTTACTGTTACCGGGAACGGCGGACATTTAGCTGGCTGGTACTACTAGCTGCCTTTATTCGCTTTGCTGCAAAATGTGTCGACAAGTACTGTGGAAGGGGAGGAAGGCTACCGGAAACATAAACGAGAATATATATATATATATAATATCATATCCACAAAGTCAGTCGACTGGAAAGTATCTGATGGATAAATTATATTCCATGAGAAATTGTAAGGGTTGTTTCCAAAGTATCACAGAGGGTGGAAAAGGAGAGACGAAGAAGAGCCGCTCTCTGTTAATCTTAAATACAGGAAAGGCAAAATCAATGAGTACTTGAAGCTTCTTTTTATGAAGCTATATATTATATTGAGCTGTATATCAATTCGCAAGATCTTTCAAGATCGGTTGATATATTGATATCGTTTCTTCTGTAAAAGTTATCTTGAATTTTATTCGAACGGCAGAATTTCGTGTCCGGAAAATCAATCTGTATTCTATTGGAACGTCCGTACCAGTGAGACGTAATAACAGCTAATTTGTGATTTTTATTTTCACGATCGATCTCTTCCCAAATTAGATCCTTCCTTTGTCGATCGCAACGAGATTTCTTTTGATCGTACGTAGTGACATCATGCAAACGATCATATCCTGTTATCCTATGAGCGATTTCTCTGTTATCTTTATGATTATCGAAATACGTCATTGCGTTGCGTGCTGCGAATGGTTCTAGCTGTTGTAACAAAATAATGTTATTGTAAAAATTGTTGTAAAAAAAATGTTACTACCGAATTACCGATTTTACGTGAAAAGCCTTTCGATTGTTTTCCTCTTGTGCTTTCATACGATTCCATGGCGTTATGAATTCCGTTTGATGACGTTCTAATTGCATTTTTTTGACACGCGCCTTATTACGCTCTAATTAATTACAGAAAGAATTTAACACGCGTATAACCTGTCCGTTTGGAATTAAGAAATTTTGTCAAATCCTTTTCCTTCGATACGACCGTTTGGGTTTTGTTTTATTCCTCTTCGGTTATTTCGCCGTAGCACTCGTGGCGCTATCTAACCAGACTTCAGCCAGACATTCGTGTCCCTTAGTACTGAAATGTCCTGTTATACGGCGCCGCATGTATAGTTGCGTAACGTATCGACGATTCTTGAATCTCTAACTAGGCTACGATCGAATTCTTACGCGATAGATTAGAAATTTAATAATTCAAAATATCATTGACAGTATTTTATGATCCGAAGAAGAATAATGACGATTTTCATTGAAAATCAGAATTTCATCCGTAAACCATTAGAAAAAAGAAAACAAAAAAAAAAAGGAATTACGTTACACTCGGTCATTGCCATTACTGCGAACTTCCTTCGTACTTGGTAGACGCGAGGAATTGCAATAATTCACGAGACGCAAGAACCTACTGACTTATTCACAGAAGTAATAGACATTTTCTTCTTCTCTTTTTTTTTTGTCCTCCTCGTAAAAGTTTCTGCATCATCAACGAAATAAGAAACTCTGCAATCACGCATGGAGCTCCCATCTGGCCTTTTCCGTAAGATTCTCAGCATACCAATAAAAATTCCAGGACGAATCGTAACCACGACGAAACAGTAGTCAGCCATTCATTCAAGATTAAATGACTCGAGCTTAATTACGAATTGATCGGTAATTCCAGTAATCGCGTTATAAAGAAGTCAACCAAAAAAAAATCACCCTAAAACAATGAACAACCGTCCCAATCACGATTCGATCCCTTTCAACCCTAATTAAATCCTCCCCAACAAAAAAAAACAATTAATCGATTAATCCCGATAAAAAAAAAATGTCCAACTAACATCTACAAAGTATAAACCCGTTCGATTCGATACTTAGCGATGTGAATTGCTCCTACGGTAGAATGACGAGCAGATCGGATAAGGCATCTTAGCTGTAATGTGGCCTCGTGACAACGAACGCACGTTTCCAGTATGAAGACGACTGTAGATGCAGAAAAGAGAGAAATACAAGTAAATAAGGTGATGAAGAAGGAGCGAGAGAGAGAGAGAGAGAGAGAGAAGAATAAAAGGCAGTACCCGGTAGCCCAACCCAGAAAGAAGACAGAGAATGGTAGAAAATCTTGCGTAGAGATGAAGACTCAGGGGGTTGTTGAGGAAGAGTGGGAGGGGATTTAAGGACAAAAGAGGATAAGGTCTCATACGACACATAGGGCAGAGTTTAATCAGGTTCGACTAGTTAGTTGGCAGGTGCGACGTCGCGACGTCAGGAGAAGCCTGATCTCCAAGAAGCAGCAAAGCGCAGCTCCTGCGGAGCAAGAAATGCATCTCAGGGCCACCAGACGCAGTTGCCCCTTGCTTCGCTCTTTCTTCACTCTCGCGTCCAGCCAACTCATTCCCTCGCACTCCTCTTCCTCTCGCCCCATCTTACTCTTCTTCTACGTCTCTTAGCGCACAACTTCACAAACCATCGGCATTCTATCCGAGGCGTTCTCACAGTCGCTAAACGTTTATAATTTCAAGTACGCAACTCCGCAGAATCGGCATTTTCAATAGATATCTACCGTTGGACACGCAGTCCTCCTGTACCATACGTCTACGAAAGACCCTATAAGTCCTTTGTACTTGTAGGTACAATACAGGATCGAGTCTTGTTCCTCCGCTACAAATACTCAATGATTCGCGTGTAATTGACTAGTAATTGCAAAATTTCAATTTATTCTGATCCATCTTTTTTTTTTCTTTTCTTTGCGCACGTCAAAGCCGTAACCGTACTTTTGGCAAAATACGTGGTAAGAACTTCTGAAAAGGGTTTTTGTGTATATACGTGCTTGACAAAGACAGAAAGTCCTATGGTACTGTACCGTTAAAGTCATGGTGTCCATTGAACTTAACTAATGGCACGCTCGTGTGCAAACTCTCGGCTCGAGACCGCTTAACATCCATCTTTTCTTGCTACAGTGCCTACAGTGCC
>JARPRG010000658.1:163517-179903 GCA_031001745.1 Hartigia nigra | reverse complement strand
CGGATGAGCCAGGACGAGTGTACGTATATTGCGTATCTGCCTAAATTGCTTGTCGTTGTTCACTCTGCTTACTCCGTGCTTGCCATTGTGAAATTAGCTTTGATTCTTTACACGTTCAGGCACGTACAGTGCCTATAGTCAGGTTTTGTTTGCTAATACTTCTATAACCTGTTGTGACGGATGTGGTGTGCATTCAATGAAAAACTACTTGCTGCTCGTGAAAGTGATCAATTACGTAAAATCTTTTGCATTTCCATCCTATCTGACGACAACGTGGACTGTGATTGTTATTCGTCATCCTCTATCAAGTGCAACAAGTGAAATACGTGACTGACAGCAACGAAGCGTTTATCAGAGATCATTTCGTTTAGCAGGTAACTTTTAGTACTGTCATATATAATCTATTAATGTTTAAGATAATTTTGCAATAGTGTACTGAGTGGCTGCTGGAATTATCATATCCTGTGTCGAATTTCCGGCGTTTTGTCATAGCAATTCGTAATGCTTAATATCGACGTTTTCGAATTATCAAACATTTCGGCGGTGATGTATTGCTAGATGCTGAGTATAATAAACTGAATTTTTTGATTGATGTCATTTACCGTTGTCAAAATAGATTTCATAAGAATTATGACTCTGCTTTGATAATTATTGCTTTTATGTTAGATATTTTTGGATATTAAGAATTGCCTGCAAGGCATATTTAATTATATTGCTCTAAATCATGGTGAGCCTATCGTTTAGTTAAACGATCATTGAGGAAGAACAAGCAGAACTGGTATTTCAGGTTTTACTTCGTTAGGAAAATCCAGAAAGATATGATTAAGTATTGTTTACTGTACAAGTATGTTATTACAACATAAATTATATGATCCGGCTAATTATCTTCTGCAATTTAGCAAATGGTGATGCATATGGAAAATATCTATTCTGAAAAGAGATGAATCACTTGTTACTGAATAATGCAGATGTCATCATACATGACAGTAAAGAGAATAGATTTGCATGGTGGATAAAATATTAATTTATAAGTACGTGATGTATATTAGACATATTCTTATATATATTTCAAGTAAAAATTATCAATTCATATATCTCTGCACGTTAGTGATACCAGAGTAAAGTGAAATTCTGGAAAATCCCAATGTATTTTTAGGTAGAGGACATTGCCAAGAGAAAGATATTTCTTATGGCCATCCCACACTCGGGTGCTCAACTTATACGATGCTTGAAAATATTAGTAGAATGGCTTCAATTAAATAATATTTGAAAAATTAAGTGCATTACCAGAGCAGAGCCATAAGAATTTAAAGAAACTTTTGTAGCGATACACAGACATAATGACTACAAAACTCCTGTAGAATTTAAATGACCCGAATAATATGAAAAGAGTTTGTATCTTGTCTCGGAATATTCGTGATAACGCTTAAGATTTGTAGATCTGGAATTTCGCACGTCACGACATCGGGTAAAAGGGTCTCGTTCTCGCTGAACTTAAAGTTCATGGATAAACATTGAAAAGGAATTTCCAACTTAGTCCCTTCTTAGTATTCCATTGGCAGTTTTGGAACTACTTTCATTTTCTCATTCTTTCACGAGTTACCGAAGAAAGCTAGATGGATTACGTAGAGTACTTTTCCCGTAAAGTCAAAATTTTGTTGATTCCACGATGCGCCATCTCGTTTTGCTTGACGAGCCTTTCACTTAAAACTTCAACGAAGAACGAAGACGTGTCCTGTCGCTTTTACCAAATAGTTTTGGAATAACTGTTGCTTTAAGGTGCATTTACGAGCTTGTGTATTTCATAATTTCTTTGCTTACTCTATTACAAGATATTTTTAACCTCGAGCCATATGGGCTCGAGGTGGCGTTGCACTTGGCATATATCATTGTAGTTTCCAATCTAAACCTAACTCTGTTTCATCCTACCATCTTTTTCCAAGAAGTCAGCTGTTGTGTCAATCGGGTACCCTTAACCAACAAAGCTTACGAAAATTTAAGTTTTTCGTAGAATTGTGCGCAATATCTTTATATATATGGTTATTATTAGATTCTATACAAATTGAATAATAAACTTGTCCCGTTGATTAGATAGAGTTTCTCAGCTCGTTTATGGCACATGGGAAATTGGATGTAAATTCTTTCTCCATTAGTACAAGTTATTGACCCACATAGTTTTTAGTCATTTACTGTATATTTATATTTAATTGCATTGGTTATATCTTTGATAATAAAAGTTGTTTTTTTTTTATAGGTTGTGCAGTCCTTAAAATATCCAAGTGTGTCGGAGAGTATGGCATTATAGCATTACACAAACTCATAGAATGCGCAAAGAAATTGATACCGGAGTAGGAGGTTGTAATGGCGTGCAAACCAGGCCTCGTAGACTTTTGCCAAGATTTTCTTTGCGGAGACTCTTGTATTCGAGCCCTCTCATTGGACGCCGTATTACCAGGACACCTAGTTCCAGTAATAGAAATAAAGGTAGCTTTTGTATAATCATCAATAAAATTACTTAGTTAAATAATGAATATATATTTTCAGCCAAAGATACGGCAACCACCAGGGTGACGGATGTAGAAAAAGGTGAAGCCAGAGTAAGTAACGGCTCGAGTCATTTTCAATTTCACAACCTAGATCTACATCGCACTTCCAGCAAAGGCTCTGTACTACCTACTGCCGGAAAGGTACTTATGAAACTACAAGCGCGTGATCACTAATACTCTGATTCTTAAAGAATTCCTTCCTTAGTCCAAAACAAGAATGTTATTTTTAGAAAATACCATTACTGATCCTTATCATTTCAGAGCAACGAACATGGCTTGATGGAATGTCCATTGTGCTTGGCTGAACTCCCATCCGAATTATTTCCAATAGTACAGTCCTGCCATCATCGCAGCTGTTACGACTGTTTCCAGCAGTATCTAAAGGTCGAAATTTCCGAGTCTAGAGTTAACATAGCCTGTCCTGAGTGTTCGGAACCCCTCCACCCTAATGGTAATTTATTCATTAAAACTGTATTACTTGTCTCTTCATAATATATTGACAATTGTATCAATATTAATAATTGAAATGTAACACTTACACCACAGACATCCGAATGATCCTAAACGACCAAGTACAGCTGGAAAAATATGAAGATTTTATGGTAAGAAGGGTACTGGCTGTAGAACCAGATGCCAGATGGTGTCCTGCACCTGATTGCAGTTTCGCCGTTATCGCCAGTGGTTGCGCATCCTGTCCTAAGTTACGTTGTGAACGACCAGGTTGCGATTCCTACTTTTGCTATCACTGCAAAGCACGATGGCATCCAAATCAAACGTGCGACGCAGCACGAGCTCAACGTTCCCAATACTACGAGCGAAGTTCGTCCCTGAGCTTTAGTCAGAGCGACTCGCAACACAGTACGTATAGCGTGTAATCGAATTAGAATTGCTTTAATCACCGAGTCATTCAGCGGATACTCGAATGATTGATTTATCGTAAATTCATGACGCCTTCGTTCTTTGTTCCAGGAGACGACATCAAACCCTGCCCACGATGTCAGGTTTTGATTGTAAAAATGGACGATGGCAGCTGCAATCACATGACCTGTGCTGTCTGCGGGGCAGAATTTTGTTGGCTCTGCATGAAGGAAATCAGTGACCTTCACTATCTTAGGTATTTTACAATACGTTAAACGTCTGCATGCAGACATTAATTAAACAGCTCTGTTCGTTCTATCGGCTAAGACACATTTATTATGCCTTGTATAAACAAGTACTTTGCTTCTTCCCTTCAGCCCTTCCGGTTGTACCTTCTGGGGAAAGAAACCGTGGTCGAGGAAAAAGAAGATTCTTTGGCAACTTGGTACACTCGTAGGAGCTCCGGTTGGGATTGGCCTTGTAGCTGGTATTGCAGTTCCTGCTATGATAATAGGTAACTAAATATACCATCCAAAATGATATCATACATACCTCAGTTTATTGTTTTCTTTCGTTTTATCACATTCATACGCGTACAGTCCGCTATCACTTTGAGCACTGTGCCATTAAAGAATGCTGCTCTGTGAAGACGGCACAAAAGAGAAAATTCATAAGAAACTCTGTCATGCAAATTGTACCAACCTCAAGCGTATCTATGTTCTCAGGTATACCAGTATGGGTCGGAAGGAAGATATACACAAGATACGAGAAGGCCAACAAGCATAAAAGGAATGCTTTCATCGCCGGTGGCGTTACTGCATCGGTAAGTTTCGAAACAATGACAAAAGCATTACATCTTTTTTACTAATTTTATACCGTGCTGACATGATTGTTAAAATAACGAGCGACTACCGAGAAGTCGGTTATTCAGCAAACGATATAATCTACATTGATATTGCGTCACTGATTATACATGCCTGCGAAACGAGCGACGGAAACCAAAATTATATTAACTTCGTAAACATAAGTGCCAGTTTAGGTATAACAAAATTTAATTATCACATCTTAGGTGAAACGTTCTTTAAGTAATATTTGTTTTTTTTTTGTTTTTCAATGCTTGGTAAAATAGTCGAGAGACGTGTCTTTCGAAATTGACGATACATCATAGTAAAGATAATATTTTATTTGAACAGGTCAAGAATCATTTGTACAAAGAAAAGGATGATGCGATTAATGCGCGTGATGATTAACATTGATTAGCAGCAATCACATTATATTAATGAATAACGAGTATGGGAGCTTAGATTAAAAAACGAAGGGCTCTCCGTACAGATAGGATAAGGTATCACCTTGCGTGCCACTTCCCCTTTCAATGAAAGTTCAAATTGAACAACTAAGAATTCATCGACTTCGAATACTCGAGAAACGAATCCCTCGGCAGTTGCCTTCGATCATTATTTAATAGTAATGGCGTTTGCCTCGTAATTCATAAGACGTAATATCAATAAAAATCATTCGATTCGCTCCGCTCGCAGAAAGCTCCTGTCGTGCGCGCGTTAAAAGCACGCTCAAAGCCACTAGATTATCGTTCAGCATGTATATTAACTTGGGACACATTCGTAGCTTCAAAGACGAGTCAAGTTACGAGCATTTCTCAGTAACAGTTTTAAATTTGCGCCATCTTTCCATTTAATTATCTCTTGTTCTTTTTTTTGTTTTTTCCATTCCATTCCAATGCTCATACGCTTGCTCACAGTTGTGCTCGCTAACTCGCCTGTTCTGCGCACGCATGTAACCAAGGTTCGTCACCGTGATATACGTATTAACTTGATAAAATAAAAAACATTACGGGCCTGTCGCGTTCACATCCGCCGTCTCGCCGCTGAGTATACCGTCATTATGAAGATCTTCGAGGACGTCGATGAGACGTTGCTCAGTGAGCGGATCACCCAGTGCTACGTCCACGGAGCCAATGCAGAGTAGCAGTGCAAGTAATTGAGAGCGCCTGTAGTCCCTGTTGAGATCTTCCCTAGTGTAGTTGAGATCCTTGGGGATGTCAAGACCAAGGCTGGTGCAGGTGCTCGTCAGGGAGTCCCAGTATTTGTCTAGGAGGGACTGCGTGTGTCTTCGACGTAGTTCAGTGGGTGCTGAACTGACTAGGAGTAGAGCAATGTCGTTGGTAGGACGACTGTAGGTAACCATTTGCCAGTCGAGGATGGCGCACTTGCAGGTACCGTCTTCGGCGTCCTTGAAGAGAAGATTGTTGCACCAGAAGTCGGTGTGAGTGATCAGTGCGAGGGGATCTTCCGGTGCGAGAAGAGCGGCGATGATCTCCTTGGTGCGTGGACGTAGTGCCAGGAGTGCTTCCAGGACGGCTTCGAGTCCTGGTCTTCTCTCGAGGAATCTAGCCAGCTGGGGTAAACCGCGCTCGACTAGTTGCTGATACGAATCCGTTGCTCTGGCTGTTTGGAAGAGGAACGGATAACGCTCTGACAGCGGGCGACCTTCCTTAGCCTTGAGAGCGAGTGATAAACCATGAAGACAAGCTACGGCGCTCAGGGCAGCCTCCGCCTGTCTGAGGGTCAAGCCACGTGAGAACTCGGCCCCTTCGAAACCTCTTGGACGAAGATTCTCCAGGACGAGGAAGGACTCTGGTGGCTCAGGACTATCCTCGGTACCACCTGCTGGACTGTAGTGCGCGTGGACGCACGCAGGAATTGGCAGCTCGATTCCACTGTCCGGCGATGATAATTGGCGCTTCTGAAATGCCTCCAAGTCAGGCACGACCTGTAGAACGAGAAACGACGAAAAGAATATCAAAGGTTCCTGCTATTATTAAAGTGCCAACTGTCCGTCTCTCAATATTGATGATCCGCGTTTAAACGTAAATGTTCAGAGTGATTTACCTGGGTGTAGAACTTTATTTCACGTAAATCGAATTGAGCTTCGGTAACGAAGAACCGACTGAAAGGATCCTGGGGCAGGAGCTTGACGATGACGCTCAATTCGCAGCGTGCGTCATCCGGTTTTGTTCTATAATCAACGGTCACGGCAAGGATATCGCTGAGGACACTCTCGCCAGCTGTGCAACCGGGTCGCACGGTGAAGTCATCGACGGTAACCTGAGATCCTTCGCCGTGATACACAGTTAACAGGCTCTCCAACCACTCCTTGGTGACAGGCCATTCACCGCACGAGCCATCCGTATCCTCGCTGTCAGACATATCTCCCTCGGAGCTTGATATCTTCGCGAAGTTATTCAATCACCACCGGCTGATTAACGTTCACCCGGATGACAGAGACCTTATCGTCGATCTATCGGCATAATAACGATACCCACTGTCCTTCCTTACTGCAATGGGTGCGACCACTACTGTGATGACCGAGGACACTCCTCCTCTTCCTCCTCCCCACGAGTATCAAGTAACACCCAGTGTAATTAGCACTTAAGAGATTCACTCAAGTTCTGCTAATCAACTCTACCTTCAATTCTAATCTTGCTCTTCTCTCTTGCATTCGCAGCTTCCGCTTTTCGTTACACCGCCCTTTGAGAGAGCATGCTTCTACCGGCTCGCATCGAATCTTTACGGATCCTGCTCCAGCACCAGGAAGTGCAACGACTACTGCACCATCCAGCCTCTCTGTCGCCTCTCGATTCTATCTCTATCCTCTTTGTCTCTCTTCTTCAGTTCCACGTTTACTCACTCTCTCTCTCTCTCTCTTTCTCTTTCTCACGTTTCCTCTTTATTGCAATACTTCTTCTTCTCAACGTTTCTATCTCACTCGCTCTTTCACACACTCACTCTCTTTCATTCTCTCTCTTTCTCAATCACTCTATCCTTTACTCTCCTCCTTCAGTCTAGTCTCGCGTCGCGAATCTCGTTCTCCGTGTGACCGCAGTGTGATAACTACCGACACAGCGAAAACTATGAGCGTGTCGCGGCGCGGCGCCATGGGCGGGACGAGTGCGCGCACTCGTACCTCAATCAATATCCTTCTCTGCCTCCCTTCTTACCGTCGGCTTGCCCGCTTTGCCCGCTTCGTGTTCCCCTTGCTAGATTGGCCAGGAATCTGGAAATCGTACTCCATGCCTCGTGCACGATCCTTATCCCGCGAGGGCGGAATCCATGACCGACCATGTCGACTTCGATCGCTACAGCCGGAGGTCTCCCTGTACGACTCACTTCTGGATGGACGGATTTTTACGAGTCAATAAAAAATCATTAAAATTTTACTTATGGCAATTGAATTTCAGATTTCTGTTAATCTTGCGGTTATTTGCATAAGTTCGATCGAATGTGTACACCGATCCTTAGAAATTTATATTGTCGTTCAATGGAATGCGTATTTTAGGATCCCTTGTATTTAGAACGTGGCAACTCATCGTGCAGAGACGGCTCGTTGACAGTCGTTTAAATTTCATATAGAAACTTTTAAATGCTGTTTGGTTCGTTATTGCGAGTTACGTACTTCTGACGTGTATACAGGGACACGTGGATATACATATGCATTATATTTTCACCAGCAGACTCTCCTGCTCTTAATTTCATGACGCTTTGTGGAAGGAGACTCATTAGGTAGTTTGTTTCTTTAGTCGGATATATACTCAGCGTGAAACTTGTAATATTTGTATTTTATACTTTACAGCATATTTATATTACCTGTAGCAGAGTCGCTTGTATTTACTATTTTAAATGTCTTCTTTTTCTTACAGGTTCTGGTGTCACCAGTATTGGCAGGATTAGCAGTGGGTATCGGCGTACCGATATTATTATTTTACGTGTACGGCGTGGTACCAGTCTCTCTGTGTCGTAGCGGAGGATGCGGCGTATCCACAAACGGGTCTGGAGTACGCTTTGAATTTGATGATGAAAATGAGTTAATGGGTGCTTTGGGTGTTCGAAACGCCGGAGGTAAGTCTATCGTGAGTGAGAATAGACTTGAGAGTTCCTTCGGTGTCCTTTGTAGTATCCGATAATGGCGTGCCATTGCATTACAATAGCAATTGAACTACCTAGGGAGGATATTCAAAGACGCTGCGACCTCATATTTCAGATGCAGCATCGATAGATGTTGCGAGTCACCGTGGCGGAAATCCATCGATAGGTGAAGCTTCCCTCTCGTTGGGTAGTGGCAGCCAACTGGAAAAATTGGGCAGGGAGAATGATCGCGAGAGTGCCAGCAATGTAGCTCTAGCAGGTACAAGCCTTGCAGGTAGCATAGCATCCAGTGTTCTTCCAGGTGGCCAAAGGTATGAAGAAAATTCGAAATTTCGATGGGAAGCGACAAAGCGCACATCAAGGCAGCTGTTAATTATTCTAATGTATTCTTTGATTATTAGGTTGGAGGTCCAAGCTGATGTGACTTCCACGCAGAGATTCAGTTTATGCAGTGAAACTGCATCCGCAGCTACCAGCCTCTCTGAAAAGTCTGTCAATGCTTCAATTGCACTGGATGATGGCGCAGCGTCGACTAGAGCATTGGCTGGTTCTGTTCTCAACTTCAAAGTAAGTTATTTGTTGTCAATAAATTGTTCTGTTCATTAATCTAGAGTTTTTATTATCATGATTCAGGTCGACGGTAGCTCGACAAGCGGTGGACGAAGTACAGAAGGTGAACAGATAGCTGGTTCTACCGGAGGAGGTCACATGGACTCGGCAGGACAAGCAGCGTCTTTGAGTTCTTTGGAGGAGATTGCACCAGGTCTTGCTAAACGTGCACGACGTAGACCTACTCTCGATCGGCAGCCTAGTGACTCTAGCAGTTGGACCGTCTGCGGCGAGGATGGTGGATCCGAGCGCGTTCGCTTTGATGACCACGTCAGCTTCATTGAGGCTGATCAGGAAGCTGGACTTGGGACGTGTGCAGTCAATAACAGAGGACCCGGAAGACGTAAGCGAAATAAGGAGCTTGAGCAGGACGGCGAGGTTCCAAAATCGTCAAGGTATATTTTCATCAATCGAGACGTCGCGTACATCGGCACGATCAGCAGCCACGCGTCCGCTTCAAGTTTATCCTAATGTTGATTTAAATGTTTTCTTTAAGGTATTGGAATAGCATATTAATTTCTTTGAATTTGTTATGTCCTAGGAGTTCCAATAGTGAACTAAACGTTGCTGGGGCAAGTGCAGTGCTAGATATTGATGATGAACCACGTGAAAGGGTTAACGTGGCTACTCTACGGAGTGTGTTCTTTCATAATCCAGCTGCCTTTGCTGATCGTGAGACAAGGTTGCCAGTGATAGTAGAACCTTCCGTATCACAAACACCTACTTCAACGGAAGAAATTGGACTGTCTATATGGAAGACGTCTGCAGTTGCAGGGGGTTCGTCACGTGAGAATTCAGCACTTGTGATGTTACCGATCATGTCTATGACATCATCACGAATTGCTACGGAGTTAAAGGTAACATCGTCTATGGAAAGTCCCACCTTGAAGATGCCTCATGAATTTGATTGGAAATCATCGTCTATGGAAAGGCCCATCTTGAAGATGCCTCATGAAATTGAGTCGAAATCATCGTCCATTGAAAGGCCCATCTCTAAGGTGCCTCATGAAATGTGATGAACAATCGAAAAGCCCATAATCAAAATGTCCGATCCCCTAACCGCATCAACGTAATTACCCACGAAACAGCCTATCATTCTAATGCCTCGCCATCCATATCCAGCTCCTTCTTGAGACAAGATCGAAACATCAGTGGAACTATCATTAATGTTTACACGTCACTACCCGGACTACCTTCCGAGTTGCGAACTTTTGCTTTGACCAGAATTAATTATCACTGGTAGGAGGACTCCTCCCACCATTCGCATCATCATTTCCATCATTGTCGATCCAAGTTGCCAGAGTAATCCTCTGAAACAGCTCAAAGTTTTCATCGAATTTATTTAGATATATCTGGATTGGAAGACCTCAGGCTATCCATCCAGAACCATGCTAAGATGTTAACGAATATGATGGCAACCAAAAAATTACTTGTATCATCGTTAAAAGCTTCCGCAGTGCCAATACGCGTACCTGGCGTCTCAAGGCCAGTTGAAAGTTTACACTGCTATAAAAAAAAAAAAGGAACAAAGACTGAGCATGCATGCCACGTTATACATACTCGTACGAAAAATAAAAGTGTAGACACGTAGGCGCACAGCCGATTTTATACACGATCGTATACTCCGCGAACGAACGCAATTTCCTGCTGCAGCGTCAAAGAAATGCACTCGCATGCGCAAACCCGTATGCCCGTGCGCGTGCATACGATGCACAAATGTCCTTGCGTAATGTTTGACCAAATCGACAACGAATTTAGACACGGTTTTTCAAAGACGCGTATACGAACCGTGTAAAGATCGGCTGCGTGCAAAAATACATACTGGCACTTGCGCATATGCATATGCGCATACGCGCGCGACATATGCATCGATGCGACGATCAGAATGAAAGTCTTGCATAAATGGATCAGCGTGCTAATACGATAGTATATATATATATGTATATAAACATATATATCTGGAATCCATGTGGACGATAAACATCGACATTCGTTATGACAATGACGACTGCTCTATAATGCTCCAAGAAACTAAAGAAAAAAAGAGGAACGATATTTGTACATTAGAATCGCGTACATAGTTCGCGAGTAAATTTTGCAAAACTTTATCTGCCCGTAGTACGTATGTATTAGCACGTATGTAATACGTTCACGAATATCGGTATAGACGTGAACCGTTATATAGAAAGGGTTCTCTACTGCCCCAGTCCATTCCCCCCTCTATCTCCTCCGCCATTAAGCCGGCTCATTTATTCTTTTGCCCGCGTCCAAGAACGACCTAAATTCTAATCTGCCTGCAGGCAGGATTTAAATTGCCAATGTCCCATGCTACTTCTTGCCTGTGTGCTTTTGGTTCGGCAGTGCGTCCAACGTAAGTGCGATAAATATAAAAAGCAGAAATTACATACTCGACAATTACAAATGTATGTACTGTATATATATATATATATATATATATATATATATATATGTTTTTGGTAATAGCTCTCCTCCCTGTCTCTGTCCTTGAAGCACAATTTTCCTCAAGACCTTACCACTCAGTGCAGCATTTATTAGTACCATTTTATTTGGTTCTTTTTTTTTGGAGTTTAATTCTTTTTTTAAAGCTCTCCTGGATTTCATTGGTTCATGAAGTAACTTCAGAGTGAACGATGAGTGATTACTCGAGATCGAAGCACTGATGAAATGACACGTCATTTCATATCGATGAGAATCGATACTGCGAGACACGTTTATATAATGTAGCGCGTCGTCTTAGATTATACTTTTATTTTTTACTAGGAAAAAAAAAAAACAAATTTTTGTATAGAAATTGAAAGCCTTCTATAGAGATAAAATAGAGCGCATCGATTATTGTTTAGAATTATGTTATTGGATCGTGGATAGATGTGCAATTTTTTGTTTGTCTCATAAAAGTTTCGGTGTAATTATATACGCTTGCGATACCTAAGCCTGGATGTACAGGCCGAACCGTTAAAAGCTAAATGATAAACTAAGCTGCCGTGTCCCCTTGTCCTCCCCATCCTTATACACGATAGTTGAAGAAGAAGAGGAAAGGATAAAAAAAAAAGATTATTGGTAACTTTTATGTAAATAATACATCTATACTTAAGTCGGGCGTTACACGCGAAGCCTGTTCATAGATATTGACATATAAATATATTAAACAATTACTGACGCATACCTATTGGAATTTATTTAATTAGCAATACATCCACGATATTATTTTACACTCAATGTATCAATTCGTTTCTGGGATAATCATTTTCGAGAAGACTATTTATTACACGAGTATTATAGGCGTTCATTAAAATTCCTAATAGTTCCTGGTGTATTAGATTTAAAAAAGCTATCGATACGATGTTTAAATTGCGTTGTCACGGAATACGTTTACTTTATTATACCGAGACATTTTTCTTTTCCTTCCTTCCATTTCTCGCAGCTGACTCCTTCAATGAAGCAGATGCGCCAGTGACTGGATCTAATGATTTATCTTTTATGAGCTCCAACAGTTTGTTTTTTTTCCCTTTGAAAGCTCAAAAATTCATAGCGTCGCGGGTGGATCAGATTTTGAACTTGCGAAATCGTTAGTGCAAGCTCGAACCGTTAGGCGGCCCTGGGTTACCTTCGAGGCGCGCAATCAATACGCACGCATGTCAGTAGGGTTGCGACTGGTTGCGACTTGCCCTGTATCACGAGCAGCGAGCTTTCAGTACGACACTGGGCCGCGCTGAAAGCTCACGGGAACACGGTGTGATCGCAGTGGTGAAAGTATCAGCGAGCGAAAGGCGCTGACTTTATAGAGAAGGAAAAAGGGGCTTAGAGAGGGAGAAAGTGACGGCGGCAAAATGGCGTCGACGAGCCGAAACAAATGACAAGGAGCTTTTGCAAAGTATTGCTGATAATTTGGAATTCCTTTTAGAGGCTTTCACTCGTAAAAAAGACAACAGTTCAAAAGGCTTTATTCTTACTGACGAATAATTCGGAGGTGTTTTTCTTTTTGTTGTACTTGAGGCATATTTGGGTGGATTTATAGCCTCGTGTTTTTCTACTATTTTCTCTCATCCTTTTCCCTTTTTCCTTCGAAGAAAGAAAATATGGAAACATCGCGCTTTCACGAATCACTTTAGTTTCAATGTAACGCATGTTCGATATGCTACGTTTCTGATTGTCTCGGTTGATACTTTGATCGAGCGAAATGTGGAAGAATTACGTCGCGTTTCTTTGACGCTGTGTACTACGGAATAACTGACTGTTGGCTGGTCGAATTATCATCGGAGTTATTTTGCTGGTAGTCGACGTGCTTGTAGATTTTGCAAATTTTGTTTGATGGGACCGCGTAAAGTGTGGACGCAAAAATGCATTTGCATTTCGAGAAGAATAACAGCGCCAGATGTGACTGCAATATCCTGTCGCTCAGTTGGATGGGAAAAGTGCCGGACGAATTGCCGGAGGTGAGTCGAAGAATTATTATTGAATTTTGGTGTATCGGTGATGGATCTTTGACATGTAGAAGAATTCCTGTTACATTGAGGAGGTCCATGTGCGTTACTTCTATTAATATGGTCGTACGAATTTCGTTGGTACTACGAAGTGACTAATCTAAAATGTATAAATTCATGTTCTAACTGTTGGATCTAGAGTCAGTTTTCGCTAGAAACTACAATACTGGATGATATAATCAAAGATAAATCTAAATGCAAATTTGGTACCCAGTGAACGAGAAGTTATTAGATGTCTACTTTCCACCCCAAAATGGTACAGCCTGGTACGAGATCTTGTCAGCAACATAATTCGTGTCTCAACCAACTGACTAATTGAATACGGCAACTAGTCGCTGGTATGTTGGTTTAATCGATTACGCCTAGTTACAGTGAATTATAATAAATGACGTGACAAAATTTAAAGTATCGCGAAGAACGAAAATAATGGCTAAACATTATTTATCGTCCAAAGTAATGAAACTTTTCAAGCACAAGATCTCGCACGTTTCGATTCGATTAGAAAAACGTCCATTAAATGACATTTGCAGTTTTCCATAAAGCCGTCCAATTGCCAATTTCAAGCAACGAAGATCAAATCCAATACTCGATTATTCATCCAGTAGGTAGTAGCAGTTTAGCATATATTAGTAGTTAGGTAGTAGCTACATGGATACTCGCTCGTAATGCAAAGACCTTATAGAAATTAACCTCAACAGTTGCATGAACATTTATTTATTAACACGCAGCCCTTGGACAATGACTAAACTGCCGTGTATTTAGAATTTCATTTTTTTTTTTCCCTCCTTATTTGATCCTCCCACACGGATCCACCTTTATCAAGAGTTAACCGCAAACCTCCGAATGATTAAGTGTCGAACGAAACATTTTTTTCTTTGGCATTTCTATATCGAAGGCAACGGACTGTCTCGAGGCCTTTGATTAATCGGCAGTTTCGTATCTTTCCAGCTTTATCAGTCCATTAGCGAATTCTTCTTGAAGATCTTTGAAAACGTTCCTTCCCTCTCGTGACGGTAGTCTCTTCAAATCTAAAGTATGTAAAAGAGAAAGACTGTTTATCCGTCTCGACAATTTCGAATGAACGCGAAAACTGCTTGAATGGATCGAAAGGCTCTCGACTTTTTTTCTCCCCAGACAATTATTCCACGAGCAGAGAAATTACCTCGACGCTTTTCACTCCGTCGGCAAAACCGGATGATTACGAGAAGACTTTTAAGCCTGCGTCATTTCCTGCTTCTTTTCGCTCGTAGCTCGCTGTAACGTCTACGTTCTAAGAGGACGACGTAACGATTACAATATTTAAACCTAGAATGTTATAAAAAAAAAAAAAAATTGGAATTCAACGCGATACAGATATTTATTACTGATGCAACGTTTATCATTTTGGGATACATAGATATGCCAGTTTTCAATTTTCAAAATTTATTTCACTTAACCTCCCTTGCTGTTCTATTATATAGTGGTTCAACAGTGTTTATCAAAATTTCGCTCAAGTGGGTTAAAATTTCATGACATAAATACTAGCCGTATAGATATGGTATTCATATATACAGATACATTACGATATACCGAACTAAATGGCGTGCTCGTGGTTTCCCCAGCTAATAGCGAGCATCGCAATACTCATATTGTACCACAAATATAATATTGACCAAACAATTTGAAATTGGCGATGACGCTAAAAGTCACTCTCTATATACAGTCTACAGAAGACAAAGTGATATTTCGGTGGTTTAAGTTAGGCTGATAATGGCAGAGAATTGTGCGCCACATCAAAGCCCGAATCTAGGAGATTGGTGTTTAGGGGGATGAAGTATGAGGGAAGCAGGGGATAGCAGGTGCCAGTAGTGACGAGATTCAAGAGGAAACAGCATCCAGTACAGAAGTAGTTTGAGGAGCGAAGTTTAAAGGGTGGCTTCGTAGTACAGTGGCTCAAGATGAAGATCGTGCCTAGTGTCTCAAGTGGATCTTTTGATAAACCAACCTAACCTAACCTAACACCTAACACGAGACCGTCTAGCTTGTTGGCAACCTGACAGTCCTTTTCGTCACTCAGTACACGGTATTCAGGAATTGAAGTGAAAATACACAAAGCCAAGATAAGAATTAACTCCTCATTGGTCCATATAGCACTTAACCTCTTGACGGATGCTGATATCTCTATTGTATTAGAGAATAAATATACATCGATAGAGTCTAATCAAAAGGTATACCTACCCCTGACGTAATTTGATTAGCTCAGACCCCCATTATTTCTTATCGACACTGGCGTGTCTTTCGTCAGGCATAAACTTCATCTTCGCAAGAGGGTAATAGCAGCCCTGCTCACTCACTTTTCGCCACCCTGCACAAAAACAGTCGATAAGTAATTCCCGACTGTGTTGTCTCGCGCGAGACGACGGGTTCGGCAAGCCGCGCGTAAAACTTTAGAATCCGGGGTCATTCCACCCTCATCCCTTGTCGAGACGTTGCAAAAAAAAAAAAAGGAAGAGGGTTAGAGCGGATGAAGTAAGGGTTGGGTGGGTCGAGGGGAGCGAGAGGGTGGAGGATATGGAACCACGTGTATTTGTCGCGTCGCTTCTTCATCGGCTAACCTTCCATATGTAAGCTTTAAGAGGGTAGACGTTGGGCATCCCTTCTGCTGCACTGAGTATAGGGTGGATATATACATGTGTGTATAGAAATTGCGGTTGTATGCTATATAGTATATTCTGAAATATGTATAAAAAGTATATAAAATATTTGGAAATTGCGTAACTACGAGTTGCCTATCCGTCAGCGGTGCCTTTAGCTGGGCATACATTTTGGATGTCGCAAGGGAAGAAGGGACGCCCAAGGTAAATGTTAGTCCATTAGCAGGGTTGGCGGACGACCTAGCTAGAGCCACTCTTCTTACCTTTCCACCCTCTGTCACATTCAGTCGTCGTCGTC